>RJWT010018752.1:0-18716 GCA_004365215.1 Cuniculus paca
TCATTATGTTTGAAACTAATATCTAAAGCCAAATTTTCTGATTATATGTTGCCAGGGATAATTGTGAATTTTCTATATACATGGTAGTTGGTGTTGCCATCCTGCTTTAATATGGCATGCTAATCTAGAATCTTTTTCCTACTATAATTTTCCTGTTAACTGCCTGTCTCTTCCTATAAGCAAGAATAATAATGTGCTTAGGTTAATCTAGTTTTGCTTGTGAGACTATGCCTAAAACTCAGACTTAAGTTTGTATTGCTATATTGACAAGTGTCTTCGCGCATGTGTGTTTCTTCCAGAAGGAAGTTGAAGTCATTTTCTACTGATCTAAAGGTAGACCATTATGACACAAGACTTAGGAACAAAGCTCACTGTAATATGTTCTCATTGATCTAGTTAGCACATCAACCGTTAAGTTTAGCACTGGAGAAAAATTACTAATGAGCTCTAAACTAATCATTTTTGAAAGAACTTGTGTAAAATTCAGGTGAAAATTGCTATCTCCATCAGTGACTTCACTTCAGGAAACAATAGGGTGAGGAAGTAGGCTTGAACAACCTCAAGAAAGCTAAGAGATTCCATTTTGCAGAAGTATCAGTAGCGTATTCTTTAGGTGGACAAATGAGTGAATAAGTTCCAATAGAAATTATTTCTCATGAAATTATTGCCCATTTGTTGCTCTGCATTGCTGTTGAGGCTGACAACGAGAATGCCAGTTGTCTGATGACCAGATTGTTTTGGATGCTTCCCTTTCAGTCCTGCTATTGCTGCAAACTGAGTATGAAGGAAGGGGACCCAGCCATCTATGCGGAAAGGGCTGGCTACAATAAGCTGTGGCACCCAGCGTGTTTCGTCTGCAGCTCCTGTGGTGAACTCCTGGTTGACATGATTTATTTCTGGAAGAATGGGAAGCTGTACTGTGGCAGGCATTACTGTGACAGTGAGAAACCCCGATGTGCTGGCTGTGACGAGGTTTGTTCTTGGGGGCCACTCACATGCAGGTTCACTCATCCTCCTCTACAGCCCCTTACCCAGAGGGCAACATGAATAAACTGAACATTAGTTGCTTGTTTACATCCAAAAAAGATTAACCAAAGAAACTTGATTTCACTCATTCTAGAGGTTATGTTAACTAATGAGAGACTCTTCAGATACAAAAGGTTGATTTGTACTAAATAACAAATTCAAGCCTAATGTTAATTTTCAGAGTTTAAGCCCCAACCAAGTGTTTGATCTGCCTGTAGACCTAAATGCCTTATTGTCTAAGCAACCTAACTTTGTCATCTATAGCACAATGAAAAATGCCTGAGTCATCTTATTTTTATCCTCTCCCCAGCTGATATTTAGCAATGAGTACACCCAGGCAGAAAACCAGAATTGGCATCTGAAACATTTCTGCTGCTTTGACTGTGACAACATCCTCGCAGGGGCGATATACGTGATGGTCAATGACAAGCCAGTGTGCAAGCCCTGCTACGTGAAGAATCATGCTGTGGTGAGAAGCTTGTAGAGATACAATTGCCTGCACTTACTTTGTGATTTGAGCTTATGCTTCTCTAAAATTCTTACAAATAAGAAGCAGGAAGCAGTCCTCTTCTGTAGAAAGCATTTAGTGCCATCATAGGATTAAAATCCATGCAATTAAAAAATGATACATGCATTGACACCAAGCCAGTCAAGATGGCTCATTCTACTCGTGTGTTTACAGAGTGGATTATAACGGATAGTAAAACTGTCACTTTAAAAAAAAAATCCTTAATGGGAATGAAATTTATTTTCATGAGTACAAATCAGATTCCATTTTAAGTGTTCTAGGGATGATTCATGTCTTCGGCTGCATATGAACTTGTGTGGTTTCTATTCATTTTACTGGACCACCCACTAGGACTTTGTTTTTGCCTCCTAGGGATTGTACAGTGCCCATTTTTTTAAATCCTATTGAACAGATTTAGTGTGACAAAATTTGGTCTGTACATTTAGATTTGTGTGGGGTTAGCACTTGGTTAATGTGAATGCGTAGTTTTCCTTGCATGTTCTGTTCTTCAACAGAGCTGCTTAGTGCATGATGGCCAATACATACGTAATATTAATAATGAGTAAAAAGATGATCCTATATGGTAGGGCTTATGTACCAGGAATGTAAGAAGGATAGACCTTTACTGTTTGTCTTAACTACCAAGTAAGCAAGACTGCTTGGTAAGCAAGAAAAGTTTGTATTTATATAGAACTATGAGTATGGTGCTATGGAAATAAACAGGTTTTGATGTTAGTGCCAGTTATCAGCCTTAACCCACCACCCCAGATGCAGGCCTTTATTTTCTAACAACTGCGTTATCAGAGTATCTCAGGTCCTTACAGTTACAACTATCCTATTTCAGATCTTTGTCTTTTGTCAGTTTAATTATAGCAATGATCTCAAATCTGCTCCCTTCTGTTCTTCATCTTGCTCAAAAGCCGCCTTCCATCATGGGAGATGATCTTCCTAATGCAAATGTGATCACTAAGCCTTTAGCAGATCTGGTCCCATCTTGCTTTTCCTATCACTTGTATTATTTATCTAAATTAGGTTATACATTTACACTTTACCTGCTTTCTGTAGTTTATACATTGTCATCTTTTGCTCACCCTAACTAGTTTGTGTGATACATCCTCCTATTCCTTGTTTTACTTGGCTGATTGTACATATTTCTCCAGACTAAATTTAGGCTTCACTTTTTTCTGAGCCCCTTTCCTGATTCTCTATTCCAAAGCTGCACTCCTCTGTCACTCCCTAGGTCTCCGTGTTCCCGCAGGGTGGTTTGTATATATGAGGTTAACAACACTGACCTGTCTCTTTAACTAGACTTTGTGAGCAGCTGGAGAGTAGAGTTTGCCCTTGTATTTCTACGTCTTCAGTGTCTAATGTTAGGAAATGTTTGGGTAGCTGATTTGTTTTCTCATATTTCTCATTTACTTTAAGATCATTATGGACTTTCCTTTTACCAGAAAAAAAAAGATTGTTCTGTGGCTTATTTAGCTAAAATCATCTTCCGTAAATATTGTTGTAACTGTTTGTGGAAGAAAGATATCGTAATATGTATTTTTTGCATGATGTTGTGTTAGCCTTCATTGGTGTGATGAAATAATTGATGTAAATCAACACAGAACAGAGGTGGTGAACCTGTGGCATGCGTGTTCCAGGAAGCATGGAGAGCCCTCTCTGGGATGATGTCACAAGTTGCATCAGTTGTTTTGTCTAAACCAAAACCTCAACATTCAGGTTTAATCACAGTGTTGACACTTTGTGACAAATAAGGAGGTTTTGGGTTGCAGTTTGGGCATTTGGTCTCTCACAGGTTCCCCATCACTGACATACAGGAAGAAAGATTTATTGTTATTCATAGTTTCGGATGTTTCAGTCTTGGTCAGCTGGCTTACCAGGCCTGTGGTGAAGCACAAACATGGTGGCAGATGGGCATTGCAGAGGAAAATGGCTCACCTCGAGGCAGTGAGGAAGCAAAGAGAAAAGGAATGAGCCTGAGAGGAAGGGGCTGGAGACCATATGTAAACTCCAGTTATGCCCCCCGTGATCCACTTCCTTCAATGAGACCCCATCTTCTGATTACTGAATTCATCAACTGACAAAGTTTGAGGCTTCGTGATGCAATCACTTCCTAGAGCCCATCAGGTGGCATTTGGGGGACACATTAGATCCAAACCATATTTCATGCCTGGTCCTAAAAGGCCAGAAGTCCATTTTATAAAATGCAAAATGCACTCAGTCTATCTTCAGGAGTCACCAAGGTCCTAGCAGTTCCAGCATTGCTCAAAAGTCCAAATCCAAAGTGTCCTCTAAGACTTAGTTGTGAGCTTCCTTAAAAATAAAAAAACACTTACATATTTCCAACATACAATGGTACAAGGTATACATTTCCACTCCAAAAGGGAGTGTAAGGGCATAAAGAGAAGAGATTGGACCAAATGAGACCTAGAACCATCAGGCAAACATTAAATCCTGTAGCTCATGTCCAGCATTTGGACATATGGTGGTATGATTTGAGCTCCTGCAGCCTTGCCTCTTGCAACTTGCATGGCCTGGTTCACTCACTCTTGGGCTGGTTTAGCTCACTACTGTGAGTTTTCCTTGGCTTACATTCCATATTCCTGACATCTCCAAGTTACTGGGGTCTCCAGTAAACCTTTTGTTTCACTCATATAACTACATGCAGTGCCTGAATTACTGGGCACTCTGAATCCAATTCCAAGGAACAAATTCTCTAGGCTGCCACCATTTTGGAACTTGGTGCTCTGCTGCGTTCTCCTCAAAGCAGAGCCTTTCACCTTTGAAGTTTTGAGGCTGCAAAGGGTGGAGACTTGCTCCCTCTCATGTTGTCCTCAGGCCATCTTTTCTATTCTGTTCTTTCTCAGCAGTCGAGATCTCCTCAGCTCTATGTTTGCCGTCCACAGCTTTTCTGGAGTTTTCTTTCTGGCCAAACTCACAACATTTTAAATCATTCTGCTGGGCTCTTTGCTCTTGATTCACAACATAAATCTGGCTAAAAGCCCCCAACAGTAGCCATGGCACAGCCTCAACCTTTGACTGCTTTGAAATTTCTTCTGCCAGATTAGTTAGTCCACTTCCCTTTAATCTTGGTCTCAGGCAGTCTCTGGACATGAGCAAAACGCAGACAAACTTTCTGCCAAGCCATAATACATATCATCTGGACTCCACCAACCAATGCAGTCCTTCTTCCCAGCAGAGACCTTCTGAGCCTGGTCTTTACTGGTAGGATTTCTGTCACCCTCCTGGTCTCCTGAGCTCTGACCAAAATCTCCCAAACAGAACAACCTAAGCTGTTCCAGCGCTACTTTCAGGCAACATCTGTGAAGCTTTCCATATTCTTCCCACAGCCATTCCCAAAGGCTCTTGAACCACATGGTCAGGTACAGTCACAGCAGTGACCCCACTTCTCTAGTAGCCAATTCTGTCTTGGTTGCTTTTCTCTCATCGCTGAGACAAAATACCGGGCACCTAAAATTAAGGAAAGAAAGGTTTATTTAGCTCACAGTTTGTGGAGATTTCAGTCCATACTCAGCTGGCTCCAAGGCAGGGTGGCTCATGGCAGACAGCAGCATCTCATGGCAGCAGAAAATGGCAAAAGCAATAAGAGCAGAAAGCAAGGAGCACACAGAGAAGACTGTTTCTATCCCTTATATTATAGGTAGGCCTCCCACCCTGGGGTGGTTGAAGCACTCACACCTATAATCCCAGCATTGCATTGGGCCATGAATCAATCACAAATTCTAGAAGCCCACCCACATGACTGCATGAGGCTTTGGGGGGCATCTAAACACAAACTGTAACACTCCATAGCTCTTACATGCTACTTGCCTCCAAAACCAGCGACATGTAACATGCCACAGTCTGCTTCCAGTGCCAACAGTAACCAGGCCTCTTTAGACCACAGTTGCAATGACCTCTTGACAGGTTGGACAGGTGAACATAGTGAAATGACTCCTGGGGAAATGACTTTCTACGTGGTCTTGTGCAAGCAGGGTCCCCGGAGATACTCTCTGCCCAAAGCAGTATCTTTCCAAGGAGTTTGTACATTGTACTCATCAACCTGTGATCTATAGAGTCTGACCAACTGCTGAGATCCTCTCAAGGCATCTTTCAGTTATTCTTGTACCAAGTACTTTTGCTTATTTTTAATGGTACTGATCTCTTCAGCAACTTTAGTGCTTTTTCTGGTCAAGCAGGAGGTTTTTCATATCTTTGCACACTGTTCTTTTCTCCCAGTTCCCACTGTGAACTTGACTAAAAGCAGCCAGCAATACCCATGCTACTGCCTGAATCCTGTGCTGCCTTGAGATTATCTCCACCAGATTAAGTAGTCAGTCACTTTTAAATTCAGCCTCCCATAATGTTTCTGGGCATGGAAAAAAATTCAGACAAGCTCTTTGCTAGAAGGTACCATGAAGGACCTGTAGTCTAATTCTCAATAGGTACTTCATTCCCATTTGAAATCTCATAAGCAAAATCTTTACTGTTTGCATTCCTATAAGCATTCTTATTTTTCTGAACTGCCACTCATTAAGCTCTGTTTATAACATTCTAGAGCTTTTCTACCCTCCTCCAAACCTTTCCAAATCCCTCCCACAAATGAATTCCAAAGACTTCTGAAACATTCAGGTTTTGTGGTCAGATAGAGTGAGAGAAACAGTTACAGAGGTCAGGTACAGTCATAACTGCAGTCCTACTTCTTTTACTGATTTTCTTTGTTAGCTTCTATCACTTTGATAAAATACCTGATATTGGTCAACTCATTCATAGTTTCAGAGGTTTCAGTCCTTGGTCAGCTGGCTTCATAGCTTTTAGACCTATAGCAAGAGAGAAATGTGAATGGGCATCACAGAGGAAAACTGGACTCACCCAGCCAGAAAGCAGAAAAAAAGGAAAAGAACCTGAGAGGTCGGGGCTGGAGACTAAGTTATCTCCAAGGTCACCTCCCCATGACCTGCTTGCTTCAGACTCCACCTTGTTTCCATCGCCCCCCAAGGAGGCCATCAAATTATCATCAGTTAGAGGCCCCACGGACCAGTCATTTCCCCAAAGCCCATCAGCTGGCCTTCGGGGAACATGTAAACCATAACAGACGTGCAGCCTTGTTCTAAAGGACTAGAATGTAAACTCTGGGAAACCGAGGTTTTTTTTTCTGCCTTTTTCTGCTGTATTCCCACCGTTAGAACAACATAGTAGGTGATCAATAAGTATCTATTGAATAAAGGTTTAAACAGATGAAACTGCTATTTAGCAATTACAAACTCCTGTCTATTACACTATGTCTAATCAACAGAAGGAGATAACCACAGATAGAATTTTTTAAATAAAAGAATTTCCAAATTATTTAATTTCACATGTAGCATCATTTCCTTTAGAATGTTCACCTTCTTGGCAAGATAATACCATTGGCCTCTGTCTAATGTTAAAAGGAGTGTGCTTTATCCCCTGAGCAAACCCATGTGATGGCAGACTTCCGTGCATGCAGTATAATACAGGATGTAAAATTGTGACACTTACATAGTTCAGAACGTTGATCTGCTTAAATCCTTTAATCTTAAAAAAAGAGAGAAAAAATAGAAATTATTTTTAGGTATGAACACAAGTGCTCAACTCCCAACAGGGCATTTCTGAGATAAAAATTAACTGGACAGAAAAAAATGAGAGACATTCCCTTAGTTTGCCTCTGCATAATCACTGGGCTTTGAAGGCCGCCCCAAGAATCACATGGATGAGGTTTCACAGGGCCATCCTGCCAGAGAAGCCATCAGCAATGTCATACCCTGTGTCCGCATGAAAGGAAGAGAGATTGAAGGAAGTAACTGTGAAAATACGGAATGTTTAACGTCAGGAAACCTAGTGCAGCGCAGAAAGGGTCCTGCAGTGTCCAGGCCTGTGTTGTAGCTTGGCGGCTTTGATACATTTGAAGAAGTAGGAATCTGAAGATTTTTTCTGGAATTATATATGAGGGTAACAGTGAGTGGCAATCAAATTATGAGTAAAACTAAGTGTTATAAACCCTAAATTCTCTGCATTACATACTCATTAGTTATTTTTTGCCTAGTTTTTTTTTTAATTCCACATGTAATTGAACAGTAGTTATCTCTTTTTTTTGGTGAGTCGAGAATAAAAGTATATGGTTACTAACTATAGAAAGGTTCACAAATGGCATTACAGGAATGAGAAAAAGGAAGGAAGGTAGATTACAGTCTGAAAACAAGGGAGCAAAATATTAGGTGGGAAATGCTTCTATTTCATTCAAACAAGTTTTAAAAGTTTAATATGAACTGTAGAAAACTAAAACATTTGAAGTAAATTGTAAAGCTATAAAAATAAATGCAAAAGCCATTGTTTATATGATTCAGCTACAAATTAGGAGTGTGCTTGTAATTATATTAATTGTTGTATTCAGGGGTAGTCACCAAAAAAAAAGTATTACTGTTGCTTCTCATGGAAGGCTCAGTTCATGTAACTTGTAGATTGCAGAAGTATACTGTAATTCCTATCATTAGAAGCGACGTAGCTCTGAAAATACTGAAAGTATATTGTAGATCTGCGATGGACATGTGTAACAGGGCCTCACTGCCCTTCCTAAGCCAGTTTACCTCCTGAGTAGCAGCCAGGTTGTGAAGTCTTTTCAACCGAGGAGGTTCAAGCCAAATGATCCCCTTCAACCTGCCACTCTCCACCTCCCCCCCAGTAGTTTCTGAAGCTGACATTAAGAAACCAAGGTTGCTTAACTGTTGTCATCCTATACTCTTGATTTCTTCACTTGTTATAAAGTAGTTAAAGTCTAGAGTTTCACATTCATTTAGCACTTTTGTAAATAAGGCATATGGGGCTACTCAGTGTTTTGGGAGTCTCAATGGGTTTTCTCTTTTTTGCTATAATATAGAAGACTTTTAAAAATTTTTATATTCATGTTCAATTAAGAAAATTGTGTGTTCGTATGCATATGTGTATATATGTTTGTGTGCGTCATGTGTATATCTGAATATAACACATACTGAATGGCAGGGAATGTATTAATGTACAATATTAGATCATACATAAATTACGACTGATCTTATGACAGAACAGAAGCCAATTAACTACAGGTTATATTTTTAGTGCAAACTCATTATTCTCAAATACTGTCAGTATTTTTAATTGAGTCCTTAATTACTCTGAACATGATTTTAATTTACTACTGTCTGGAAATTAGTGGTATTAATAATCTCATGTGTCACAGGTAAGACAGATTACCACTTGAAAGCTTTAATGAGTGAGGAAAAATCACCCAATAAACTTCTTTATAATTATTAATATGCCAGTTAGTGGAATATGCTGAAAGTGAATGTACACTTTACAATTTGCCTTCAAGACTTTCTTTAAATTACCTGTTTGGCCTTTATCTGCTATTTCTCACAGTGTTTGGCATATAGACCCTTTTAACGGTTGCTGGCTGAACAGATTAACTAGAAGGTCTCTCTCAGTGTGTGTTTTTGAGTTTGTCATTCTGCTTTAATTTACCACCTGTCTGAAGGTTAAACTGTTACTGCCACTGTTTGACCTCTCACTGTCTGCTCTTACCTGTATTATCCCTGAGCAGGTGTGTCAAGGATGCCACAATGCCATCGACCCGGAAGTGCAGCGGGTAACCTATAACAACTTTAGCTGGCACGCGTCCACAGAGTGTTTCCTATGCTCCTGCTGCAGCAAGTGTCTCATCGGGCAGAAGTTCATGCCTGTAGAGGGGATGGTTTTCTGTTCGGTGGAGTGTAAGAAGATGATGTCTTAGGAGAGAGCACCAAGCAGTTTTGATCCATGCCTATCCAAAGTGGTCTGCATTTCTACTGTAAAATGCAATTCGAAGAAAATAAAAAGAAAGAATATTATAAAGGCAACCAGAAGATTTTATTTTCTGTATCAGATTTTTCTGTCTTAACTTCAGAAACCTTCATTAAACATTCGATTTTAAAAATGGTGATGACCTCTAGCTTTCCTTAGCTTCCTAAATGTGAAGTCTTTGAATTGGAAGCTTGAGTTTAATCTTCACGTCCTAGACCGCTGGTGCCAAAAATAGCATATGTAAAACAAAAGTTACTGTCTTGATTGGAAGATGAACATTTCTAATTTTATGTTCTTTTTTTTCCCTTCATATATAAAACTAAATTTGCCCTAATGCCAAGGCTTTACATTTATTGCTTCAGCTTCTTCATCAAGCACAGTGAATTCTTTTTAACAGAGAACGTAGAAATGTAGTACAGTATGTAGAGCTGTTTTAAGCCTGTGCGTTTGCTGTTTCCTGGTTGAGGTAAAGGGGGCATTTTCTGTATTGCATTTCTCTGTATTGCACTTATCCTACCTCTCAGTCTCTTTGTAAGCTGGCAACCTCCATCTGTGGCCTTTTATTATCACGTGTGGCATAACAGTATCCACACTTTTTATTTTTACAGGTATTTGTCTAGATATCACCAAACTCATATTATTTTTAATCCAAAGAATATGTATAGTTTTTATACGCAGGAAACTATAACTTGTACTTATTGCACCTCCCTGTCATGGTTTGAATGAAATTTTTTGCATGATTCTTAATCTTACCTAATGGATTCTGTCTTACGATATTTCTAAACCCATTCATAGATTCATAAAATGTCTTTGCCAGTATATTTCCATCGTTGGGTATTTCTAATGTTTATTGTTTTCCCTATATACTGCCATACATAGCTATGCACTATGAAAATTGAATGGAATAAATGGTATGTATATTCAAAATAAAGTCTCCAAAAATTGTCTTCGTGCATCCTTTTTCAGTAAAAATACCTTCTGCACTAAAGCATCGTTTACAGCAGGGGGCAGTGTCTCCTAGGACAGAAGCTACTCAGACAAAAATAAAGGCTGCGTCTGACCAGACAGAACAGAAAAATGACTTTTCATGATAGAGAAGAATTGTTTTAAGTTAAATTATTTTCAGGTCATGCAAGAATTTTTCTTCTAGAGGAAAAAATATCATTTTGATTGATGTTTGGAAAGACCTCTTTAAGTGAATCTTAACAAGTATGACTCTTACACAGTTTGCGATTCCGTTTTAAAAAATTTTTTTCATGGTAATTGTGAGAAAAGAAGCAAATGGGGACTAGCAGTAGATTCTTATCCAAATTTCAATGAATGGTGTGGACATCTGTTTGGTTTATTGGGGTTTTTTTCTTTGTTTTCTTCAGTCTGAAGTATTATCTTAGTGGTTATTGTAGTTTTTTGATACATAACTAGGAAAATTTAGGTTTTTATATGTGTTTTCTAGCTCATACTGTCAGGTACTGCCTCTCTTTATGCCCTCCACCGTCTACACATGCACAGGTACACACAATTTTTTTCCTTTTGCGTTGTGCCTTTCTCAGCCACGAAAAATTATCTTTTGGACCTTGAACATGTGCTATCATATCAAAAGAAGTAATCTAATTCTGCATACAATTTTAAGTGCTAATATTACAAATATCAATGATAGTGTGTAAATACCACTTTATATTTGCTTTTTTGCCTTTATCTTAAATGGTAAAAGATACAGCTTGCTCAGCATTTTGAATAGCCTACCTTTCTCACAATAATTGAGAGATTCTTATTACTTACCAGGTTTTGAAAAAATGGACTTCCCAAATAGTAAGGTGGTTATTAAATTCTGTAAGATTTATTTTTCTTCTAACATTTAGGATATACCTCCCTTATCACTATCATTTTATTTCTTCATGGTTCTCAACTCTAAATACTTTTTCAGAGGCCAGAGGGAAAATACAGGGAAATAATAGAGGTTTTGTCTGGGTTCATGCATTCTTTTCTCCAAAAGATAGGTCATTCATTCTAATTATTTTCTATGAATCAATTAATGAAAATTTTTCTCATAATCCCATATGAGTTCTGTTTTTCAGAGGCCAAGTTTACACTGTCACCAGGCTGGATCTGAGGGTCCCTGAAACTGGAATAAGGTATTTACCCTTTTTGTAGAATAAGTTTGTGGGTTCGCTGACTTGTTCCAGAAACACAATTTTCAGGACACATCAGGAAGAGGCAAGAAGAGGGCCTATTAGAGATACAGGACACTGGGAGGGAGAAAATCCCAGAGCACACAGTCATCAGTAGCCCCATAGAGCAAGAAAAGAGATGACCTTTTCCTTTCTGTGTAGAAGCCAGCATGTCAGGTATTAAAAAGTGCAAGAATGACTTATTTTCCAGTGCCTTGAATGGCAATGGTAACCTGAAAGCAGAAAGGTTGGATGAGGAAAGAAAAGGGAGATACTTTCCTGACCCCCAAGGAGTTCAAACACATGATCAGTTGCTGAAGTATACTGAGGTAATATATTACTGTCCTTATTGGAAGAATCAGATCACTTTAAATGAGTACTCATGCACTCCATGAAATTTGTACATGCCTGTTCATCTCTAACCAGAATAGTTTTGCTCCTAACCCTTGAGTACAGTTATAATTTTGAAAAATCAATGGATTCTTGTTAATCCACTAAGAAATCTTTCTTTTGAGAGTTATTGGCCTTCATGTTTGTTGTATGGTATTTTTCTCTCTCTCTAGAAATAAGAGTCTGAGGGCTTTTTCTTTAATCAACTCTAGCTGGAACCTTTGTGCCTGAAGTCTTCATAATTTTCCAAATCCAAGTTTGAAACATTTCCACTCAGCTTCACTAAAGGCAAGAGGTTCATCATTGACTCATTCTTAAGCAATTTCCAGCATGTAGTGTTTAAACTCATCCAGTTTCACCATGGTTACCAAAGACTGCCACCCAGGATCAGTACTAAGCCTTTGTCTCAGATGCCCTGGCATATCTAAACTTGTCTTCTTAGGTGTATTCACTTAATTCCTTAGAAAACATATGACTCCATCACTGTCTCCATAAAAAATAACTTTACCACAATTCCTTACCAGATACACTCTGGCCCTTCCTGACATCTAATTGAAGTGCTGAACAATAATGTGATTTTACTGAATCTTCACATGTTTGAAAAGAACCCACTATACAGGTGTCTGGGTGTTTTGAGCACACAACCTGAGAAACATTGTGACTTGATTAATGGAATGTTTAAAATGTATTTATCAAATGAGTAAATAGCCTTGACTAATTTTGTGCTTTCATGGATAACATGGCATTATAGCTTCTATTTAATCATAATGCATTTTGAAATCCTCAAAAGATTATTAACCTTTTATACTTGTTTTGATTGGCATTTTACACCGACATTTATAAAAGCTGCTATTGATTTTTCTTCAGTGATATGTCTCCCCAGGATATCCTGACCTTAAGACAATAACAAAAGCAACTCATACCATTATCTTTACTGGACTCAGTCATTATTGAACGTACAGATGTTGGAGTTGATTTCCTCTTAACTGTTGACTGTGAGGCACCATGGTATAATTCAAAAGAGGACTGGGTTTGGGACTCTAGACACTTTCTGGTCAAGTCCCATTGATTTTCCTCCCCAGAGTTACAGAAGAGTAGCATGGAGGACAAGAGTGTTGTATTTGAGGACTCTAAGGACAGGTCCAAGTATTGGATGAACACCAATGGATATATTGAGGTCAAGAATAACAAAATAAAAAATGATCTGGGGGCTAATTTTGTCAAACAATGTGAAGCAATGTTAGAATTTGATTGGAAATTGGAACTAAGAAATAGGTAGGAAACTGAGGTAGAAATGGCTGGTAAAGTCTCAGACCTTGTATTTCAAAAACCTGTTACTGTAAGAAAGAAAAAGAAACTAGTGGAAATAATGGAAAATAAAGAGACACCTACTCCTAGGTACCAGAGAATGAGTGAAAGCAGAGATAAAGTTAATGTGGGAAGGGAGCAAGTCAAGTAAGATTTTCAAACAGAACGGACATGAAGTTTCTAAATGTGGCTGAAAAATTCAGATGTCCAGAGTAAATCTGGAAAGCATTTTATGCTAATGTTACCCCAAATAGTTTCCTAGAAAAAGGTGAATAATCAGGAATGCTTTCGGTAATGAGTCACTCAAAATACCACCAAGAGTGACTTAAAGACAAGATGTAGGCTAACCCAAATTTGGCCCAGACAAGTTTATTTTAATCTCTCTGCTGTTATCCTCTAGGTGTTAGCTTGCATTCTAGGGTAATGGTGAGTGATACTCTTCCTTTTTCCTCCCCTTAATTCCCGGAGTCCTGAATCTTGACCGGTGGAGAAACTACCATATATTGAACATTGATTTAGAGCATATACAGCCTTCTGGAGAACCTTGCCCCAGCTCTGAAGGTATTGCTACCTTGCTGGCACTATCATTCCATCTTCCAAAGGTCATTCTACGGTTCTGTCAATCCATCTGCTTCTGGGTAGTGGAGAACATGGTAAGGCCATAAGCATGTGGTACTTCTTTGGCCATGAAGTACATTGCTTGGTCAGTAACAGTGCTGTGTGGAATACCATGACAACAAATGAGGCATTGTGTAAACCACAGGTAGTAGTTTTGCCAGCAGCATTATGTGCGGGGAAGGCAAATCTATACTGGAGATTAGTATATGGAAATGGTCCAGTATACAGTAATACCTCAATTCATAAACACTTCTGTTCACAATTTGGCTCATGAACAGAAGCATTCAGCAAAATTTTACTTCTGTACATGAACCCTGCATTGAGTGACAAGCACGACCACAACCATCTTCCCCCATGAACATGAATGTAGCTTTCTTCCCCAGAATTGTGGAATGAATTAAGCTTGTGAACCGAGGTACCACTGTAATTAACTTGTCACCAGGTCACAGGCTGACCATTTCCAGGGAATGGTGCTATGCTTTGTACTCCATGATGGTCTCTGCTGCCAGCAGGTTAGGCACTTAGGAGTGGTCTTAGACAGGTCAGTCGTGGTAAATGGAAGGATGCATAACCTCCATCCTTGCCACCTTGACCACTTTGTAGAGGAGCCTAGCGTGCAGCAACAGGAGTAGATAAAGAAAGGTGTTTACTGCTATCCATAGACCAGGTCATCCTATGCATTTCATTACTCAGTGACCTCTTCTGGTGAGATCACATTTTGGTGAGTTTACGCATGCCTACTCCACATGATGAAGGTAATCAGTATGTACTATGAACATGTACTAATAAAAGATTACATTAAACTATAATTTTTCTATAAATGAAATTGATGTGAACAACCATTTAAGCTTTCTGTGTATCAGTCACTACACAGTACATTACATTTTTAAAATGTGGGCATGGAAATGTTTCTAACCCTACATACTTTTTAGAACTTTGCCATTCACCATCTGAAATCTATCTTCACTACTCTTGAACCTAAATGGACTTTGTGACTGCTTGGACATACAGAATGCCAAGAACATAAGAGGCAATAGTGCCTCCAGGCTCATACACCATCCTCCTCACCTCCCTGCCCTGGGAACCCAGTTATTCTGTGGAGGAAATTCAATGAAGCCCACTCACAAGAGACATAGGCAAAGACATACATGAAGAACTGAGACTCCCAGCCCAAGACTGGCATCGGTTACCAGACAGGAGGACAATTGATTCTTCAAACAATTTCAGTACCAAGCTGAAACCATAGATACTAACAGAAGTAGTTGAACTCAAATTGTTTTGTCCAAATTGCAGAACTGCAGAATCCATAAGCAAAATGAGAGCTTGTTCCACAATGCTGAACTGCAGGGCTATTCATCATGCAGATATGGTATCTCTAATACCTATAGAAGAGAATTCTTTCATTCATACAGGAAGATTTCTGAAAAACATCTAAATTTTTTCTATAAATTATAAAATGTTACTTGTACAAATGTATATTTTTCTTCATATAAATTTATTTTTTAGAATACTAATTTTTATCCTATCATTCTTTCTCTAATGCTATCTTCTCCCTTAAGGATTTATATACAATAGATGTGCAATCTGGATAAACTGAAGTGTGTAACTTATTACTTGAGAGTGTGTGACTATCAGGAACATTTACAATAATTTAGATTCAAAAAACCTAGAAAGCACTCTTTTCAGAACAGTATATTCCAACGGTTAGGATCACAGTCCTAGCACACATGGAAGGCCTTATTTTTTCCTTTCAGGGAGTCTTCAGATCGCGAATTGTTATGCCAAACAAATGGAATCCTCAGCATTCCAGATGCCAAAGTGAGAAACATCTTTAATGCTACTGAAGATTCAGTAGGAAAGAACTTAGAATACAAGGCTTTGTTTATTCTCTAAGGTCTATGATATGAAAGGTATTCATTTAAGGATGGTGGAGGGAATTATTGAATCCCACATGAGCTCCAAAATACTGTGGCTATAAATTTTTATGCAGTGTAGTCTTTGTCCTCAAGAGGTTCACAGTCACATACTTCATAAACACAAATATTGTAAGAAACCAACAGTCTATTGTGATAAATAGAATAATAGGAAAATATAGTGACAACCACAAATTCTGTCATGTAATATTCATAATCACAATTTTTCCAAATTTAAAAATAAATGTTTAATTTCAACTGGCATAATATCATGATTATACTTTTTGAAGTTTTTAAGCGTGAATTTTAAGAGCCTAAGTGATAGTAAGCCAGTAGCCCTGTTTTGACAAAGGCATATACTACATTAACCTTTTCCCCCACACACATTTTCTCCTTTATGTCAAAGTTCTGCTAATGAGTGCGAAATGAGGGTGAGAAAGAGAGGAGCAGGAGGTAAACACAAGGCTACAGCAATGTTTAGCTCTTTCATTCTGAGTTGACTTCCCACACACCACTTTTTCCCACCACGTGGCAAGGCACCCAGTATTCTCCATCAGGAAATATTTTGTGAAGTTTTGCGAAGTCTGTGATGTCAGGCACTGTTGAGAAATTTTCATCATCAATCAGTATTCTGAAGCATTCCCTTCTGTGCATTCCTTTGGCCAGCATAAAACAGCAAGCATGACAGGTGAAGGCCCTGTCTCACAATGATCACATCCCAAAGACTGAGCATGAGTCTTGCTTCTTTGCCTATAAAAGAAAATAGGTGTTTTCTCTCTCTCTCTCTCTCTCTTTTTTTTGTTTTGTTTTGTTTCGTACTAGGAATTGAACTCAGGACCTTGCTCTTGCCAGGCAGATACTTATGCCACTGAGCTATGTCCCTGGCCCTAAAAATATGTATTCTCATTACTTAAGTCCATTCAAAAGTTCTTCGAATGATAACCATAGGGCTTTTGTCCAAAGCACCAAAGAAAGAGTTAATAACAGAATGACGTGTGTGTGTGTGTGTGTTGAAATAAGAATTATCATATGAAGATGAATTTGACCATAACTTTAAAAATAAATTTCATTTTTAGTTATCCTTCCCCTATTAAAACTTCCTTAATTTTTTTTTCTTCATGTTCTTTTGCAGTAATTTTAGCTAATTTGCACATAATCACTTCATCCTCACAGCAACACTTTGAGTTCAAATACTTTTCCTACATATATCCTTTTACAAGTTTGGCCAAAGCCACAAAGATAGAATGCAAAAGGGCTGACATGTGTTCCCTGGTAAGCAGTCCTCAAAGTCTGAATTCCCTGCACCACACTGCCATTCACAGTAAATATCTTTTTCTCTTTCATCCACACTATGTCAGGTCACTAAGCCAAGACCACATAAAAAAGAGCGTGTTTGTTGGTGTGCTTGCTTGCTTGCTTGCTTGCCCTTTTGCTGAGATTTCTTCTATTTGCATCTTCCAGAAGTTTCCCTTTCCTGCGCAGGAAACTTCTCTACTTATGGAGTTACTCTACCATGGATTGCTTCTGGGCCAGTAGCAGCACTGTATTGACCTGGTAAAGACAAAACCCTTTCTGTTTCCCAACAAAATCCCTTGTATTATGAGCTGAAATCAAGATCGGCTCTGCAAAGATGCCAAGGGAAACATACTTATATTATGAAGTGTTTCTAACAAATGTTTGGGAGATTTTAAAGGGGTAGCTTTCTAAATATCCAAGGAATCTGCAAACAACCCCGACACAAGCCAGCTTTCCTGCCTAAGCATTGTTTCTGAATTGTATAATTTTTTTTTCTGAAAACCAGCACAGCTGTGTGGTGATGCTTGTTCATCAATTATCCAGTGATACCAACAAATCTTTTCTAAGATTGAATATTCAAAATAGTATTCTGTGTCTTTGATTTTGAAGTATATGCATAAAAATTTTTGGATTTTTAAACAATTTTTAAGTGGAATCAAAGGTTTATCTTTATAAAGTTTATAATCATTCCACAAAGTTCAAGACATTTGGCAGTGCTTGGGAAACTTAAAAACAGTAATAAAAGGCTACCATGAGGAATTCAAAGCTGCCTTGTATGGTAATGCTGATTCAATCCACCACATACTTCAGTGTGAGAAGTTCAGCTGTGATTTGAGGGTTGGGCGGTTCTGTGTAGCTGCAGTGTATTTAAGGGGCTTGCCCAGTAACAATGCAGAAGGGAGCTTAGAATATTGACAATTAATGCCTTCGGCTTTGTAAACACATTTGAGAAACAATGGAGAGATAAGAGCAGGAGAAAGAGCGAGAGAGACAGAATCTTGCAGCTTTTGGCCTCATGTATTTAGCATTTATCAGTCTCCTTGACCGTTCTTTGGCTCCGACAGCTCCACCTTGCTTTGCAATCATAAACCATGTACTTTTGCCAACCTGGAATGCACACTCTGTTCCTGCCTGGCTGGAGCTCACTCTAAATCCACGCTCCCTCAAATCCCAGCTCTTTTTCTGTTGGCAGTCAGTTAAAAGGGGTTTCCTTATGAATCATAGTGGGCAGAGAGGTTGAGTAATCTACCCTAGTCTTGTGCCATAATCTGTATGGAATGTATTTGAAATGGAAGACAGAAATCTAGAATTTAGTTCAACATTTGACTTCAAAACACATTCACAAGACATTGGAGTGTGATGTGGAAAAAAATCATTGCCTTTCTGTGGAAAAGTTTACTCCCACAACATGTCTTCAGAGGGACAGGAACTGAGTGTTCATGCTTGAGTTGGAGGCTTCTGTATAACAAAGGGTTCATTTCTGCGCTGTTTTAGATGGTGCAGCTTTCCAAGCAAGGTAATGAAAGTGGTCAATCCAGTGATGAGCTGAAGGGGGAAGACATGCTATTGAGAGCACACAGGTGCCAAAGACAAAAGCTTCCGCCCATTCTCTGAAGCAAATGCCAACATCTCAGTGATAATATCTTTAGCCGC
>RJWT010018753.1:0-18714 GCA_004365215.1 Cuniculus paca
ACTAAGCCTCACTGCAGGCTTAGAGTGCCATCAGAAATTTTCAGCAACAAAATATTTTAAAATTAAGGTATGTACGTTGTTTTTTAAGACAATGCTATTGCACGTACAATAAATAGACTACAGTGTAGTATAAAAATAACTTTTATATGCACTAGGAAACCAGAAACTTCCCATGACTTGTATTATTGTGACCTTGACTTTATTGTGGTAGCCTGGAGCCAAACCTACAATATCCCTGCGGTATGCATGTATTTGTACACTGAATAAAGTAATGAAAAAGCTATATAATATCTAGGATAGCCTATTAAAGAAAACATGGTGGAAATACACATTTAATTTCAGAAATATTTTCTCCAAAACAGTTAATATTTAAACATATTCTGATGTTTAGGGATATACCTCAAATATTAAAATGACACTGTTATTTTGAATCATATATCCACCCAGACTTCTAGATCACTAAGTTTTTACTGTAATACTTTTATGCCTGTCATATACTTCATAAATGTTAATTGTACTGATGTACAAATCATTTTAACTAGTACATCCAGTCAGTACTCAAAGTGAGTGAATCCAATTAGACTGTCTTTGCCCTTACATTGATTAAATTATTCCCAGCTTTGGAATACAATTTGCTTTGTTACTATTTTAGTTGAAATTAAAGACATCACAGACAGCTTCTGTCATGCAAAGAAGAATCTAGCCTTTCACTTCGAAGTTGAAAATGAATAAAATGGGAGGAAAGAAAAGCAAAAAATTAACTGAATTTCTTAAAATTTCTGTCATGCAGTGCTTAATTCCCCACTTGGACAACTGAAGACACAGCTGGGGTTCATGGACATTTTCTTTCAGCAATTAACACTGAAAGCCCTCTGCAGCTCCACAGAGCAGTGAACAGCACTTCTGCCCCCTCTTTATAGCAGCCTGCTACGTCGTTGGAGGTCCCTTGAATTTATTCCGTATTAAGACTGGAGAAGGACTTCCCTGATTTGGTTCTCAAAGTGGAGCAGATGAGGGAACGTGGCATTCACTCTCACTGGCGACCTTCATCAACTCCTCCTACTACTGAGCATGTAACAGTGGGAGCACCACTTGCCTACCTGCTCTCCTGGTGCACATCGTGAGTCAGACACAGCTCCACATGGAGATGTGTGGACCAGACATGGCCAGGAAAGGCAGGAAGTACCTGGTCATTTCCCTTTTATCATTTCCAGTTCTACTGAAAACTAATTTCATGTATATAACTTTTCTTACTCTTTCAAGAGCATGGAGCCAGTTTGAAAAATACAAAGCAACCTACTAAGAATGTCAGCCTGCTTCTGAATTTATCTGATTTTTACTTAGAACTTAAAATTTTGCCTGTGTGGAAAATGAAAGGCATATAAGCAAAAGATAAATAATCAGATCTTAAAATGCTGCATGGGAAAAGGATTCAATCGTTAGTTGAAAATAATATACTATACCATTTAAAAGTCAAAGTGAAAACTATATGATTATGAAGCTGTTAGTTCAAAAATACTTCTTCATTTCTCTAAAATCTGGTTCAGTTTAAGATTATAATTGTATAAAAAAGATTATAATTATAGTAGAGTGTCCTCAATAATCTGACAATTCTGCTTCATTTCAAATGAAAGAAAAGAAGAATTAAGCTACACAGTATCTTTTTACCAGGGAAGTAGGAAGACATATTTAAATTCTACCGCAGAGGACAGTTGCCTCATTTGAGACTCATGAGATGACAGATGGCCAGTTATCAAAGAATAAAACATGTGAAAATGAATTTTATACAGTCATGGAACAGATCTTTTCCATTAAAAAAACTACATGCCTGTTCCTTGTCTATCTATCAAGAAAACATTTAAGTGGTGTGCTTTCACATTTAAAAATAGACAACTAATCTCCAATGTACAGAGCACCATATTTTCAGTGGGCGTCGTGTAGGAGAGTGAGAACTTTGATGAAGGAAGCAGAGGGGGAGCTATCATAGTTGCAAGTTCACAAAACACAATTCACTTTGTTTGGATTAATTACTTGTCATGTGAATAACAGTAATATAAAGTACACAGACAGAAGTTTAAATACTTCAAAGAAATAAATCAATTATAGTCAGTCTGCCATATTTTTGAGTCCTGGAACAGTTGATTCAACCAAGCTAGGATCTAAAACTTAAAAAAAAGGGCTGGGGATCTAGCTCAGTGGCCTAAGTGCCTGCCTAGCAAGCGCAAGGTCATGAGTTCAATCCCCGGTTCTGAAAAAAAAAAAAAAAGAAAAAAAAATCACAGCTATACAATACAGAACACATTTTTTCTTACCATTGCTCCCTACCCAATGTAGTATAACAACTATTTACATAGCATTCACATTACATTAGGTATTATAAGTAATGCAGGGAGGATTTAAAGGCCATGGGAGAATTTTTGTAGGCTATATGCAAATAATATATCATTTTACATAAGAGACTTGAACATCCCTGGATTTGAGTATCTGCAGGGGATCCTGGGTCTAATCCTCCAAGGATACTGTGGGATGACTGTATATTTCAATGAACAGATTTCCATTTTTAAAACATCATCTTCCTCTAATAACTCAATGTACTTAAAAAGGGAAAAAATAGTGCCTTTAGAGAAATATTCTTTAGTGGTTTAACGAAAAAGAAACACCAAATACATTAATATTTTAAATATACTTGAAACACATTGTAGTCACATGGTAACAAAAACAAGTTCTATTTTGGAGAAAAATAGCACATATAATTTTACACGGGGTAAAGGATGATTCATTTGTTTTCTTTTTATAAATTACTGGTTTTTGTTTTTAATTTTGTTTTTAATTCAGTATTGTGCTGATTTTCAAAAAGAATTTTTCACATTTTTGATACTAATGAGGGATCTGAGTTAGAAATTTCTTTAATAATCTTTTGAAAGAAGAAATATATAAAAACTGCTCCTTTTGCATTGCTACACTGTTCTATAAATATTATAGTCTGAGCAAAGAAAAGCACATATAAAGATGGCATAAATTTTATTAAACCTCGACAATGCTTTGTGTGTTAATATGCAGAATAGAATTATATACATTTTTCCTCAGAGCTAATTGATTTGATTACAAATGTGAAAAATAAACTTTAAGAATACATTATTGTACAAAACCCTCTCCAAAATGGAATACATATAGAAGGGATATTATTTTTCTGCGACAAAATTTTCCACTGCTATTTTTAGTCCACAACTGTTGCATAAAGTATTTTTTCCATAAAAGGCTCTCACACTTACGAATATAACTTCAAGATGATCAGCTAGCAAAAAATGACAAATTTATTTTAGAGTGACATAGAAAAGGAAAAAGAAACCTAAGAAGCGTGTTTTTGAGCTTCTACTTCAGAGCCCTAGTGGGGAAAAAAACAACTGCCCTGAGATCCCACATCTGTTTGCAGGATATTTAATAATGGTGCTAGGTTTAATCACAGAAGCAACCACAGTGCTTTCTACCTCGGGTTTGAGATCTCTGTGCACTACTCCGACATCATGCATGTGGCTCACGGCTGAAACAAGCTTCCGCATGATGTAGCTGGCTTCCGTCTCACTGAAGTGCTTCTTTTTCTTGATACGTTCAAACAGCTCTCCCCCATTCAGAAGTTCCATCACCAGAAATGTATGAAGCTAGAAAAGAAAAAAAATGCAATAATTTGAGAGTTTTTTTGGGGGGGTTGTTTTCTTTTTTCGAACCGGGAATGGAACTCAGGATCTTGCACTTGCCAGGCAGGTGCTGTGGTGCCAAGCTATATCCCTGGCTGCTGAGAGTCTTAATGAAAAGGAGTAGAAGTCCACTAACATATAAAATGCATATTGACTATATCACTGGTAAATTTAAATAATTTCTCATTAAAATAAGCAATAGCAATCTTTGAATTTTAGAGGAAAGAGTTGAAGGACAAAGAAGCTTTTTTAGAATTCTATTTTGGTAATGGAAAATTTCGACTACTCTAATGAAATCTTCATATACCCTTTCCTTGACTAATTCTTGCATTTGAATTCCATTCCAACCTTCTCTCTTGAGTTTACACATTTTCTTTTTAGAGTGTGACCCAGTGCTGACAATAACCTTGAGTTGTCTGTTGTAAATAATATAGAAGATCCAACAATGAGGTGCGGGCCACTGCCCACGTAAAGTCTGGCACACTCATTGAATAGCAAATTTACCTTTTAAAAAACTGCTGCTTGATAATTGTACAGGGTCAGCAGATTAGCTTTAGGGTTCTTGTTAATACTCACGGCAAATGCCCTATAACTCACGAGGTATGGGTTTTTAAAAGATGCTTTTTGTTGTTGTTTGTTTTTGTCTGGTGCTGGGGATCAAACTCAGGGTATCATGCATGCTGTTCAAGTGCTCTCCCACTGAACTACAGTCCCAATCCCTGTTTCTTTTTTTTATAATTGGGTTTGATCCCAATAGCATTATCTTAAATACATTATGTTTTATATAAGTTTTGCACATATTTCCATAAAGACAGGCACATAGGAGTTACCAAGAGACAAAGGACTTACATCAGCTCTTAAATAAACACAACTAGTTTAGAATAAAATATGTCAATATTTGGGTTCAGGTACTGCATTGCAACACCAATAGCACTCAACAAATGTTTCCAGAATTAGCAAAACTCAGAAAAATTGCCTCATTAAAAAAAACAAACTGTAACTATATTATCCTGAAAATACTGAACAAATTGTAAAGGGTAAACATCATTTTTAATAAGAAAATTACTCCCAGGGTGCTATAGATCAAACTATTTTGTGTTTCCACATCAGATGAGTGAGGTGAAGGCTAAATGTTTGCTAGGAGGGTAGGCAGTGAGCTTCAAAACAAGAGTCAAGCTGGGGTTTGAAAGCCACTTCTGTTCCTAATGATTTTGAAGATGCTACTTTACATCTAGGAACTTGAGAGCCCTTACCAATAAACTAGGTAAAATGAGAAAATGTGTGTACAATATCTAGATTAATGGCCCGCCAGTGACGTCTATCTCCTCAGAACCTGTGGCTACTGCCTTATATATTGAAAGGGACTTTGCAGATGTGACTAGTGAAGGATTCTGAGATGGGAAGACCATCCTAAATTATTTGTCAGGGTCTGTAGTATGACGTGGAACAACATAAGAGATTCAAGTGTGGCATAGAAGGGTCACGAGCTAAGGAATGTGGGTGTCTTCTAGAAGCTAAAAATGACAAGTAAACTAACAGTACCTGAGTTTCCAGAAGGAACCAGTTCTGCCAACATTTTGACTCTAAACCAATGAGACTGATTTTGGACTTCTCTGCAGACTGTAGAATGACGTCGTATTATTTTACGTTCATGGCGATTTCTTACAAAAGCAACAGAAAACTCTTGGAGTGTATAAAGCAAGACCATGGCACATAAAATGCACTGTTCCATCGCAGTCAAGTCTGTAGACCTACTTCTAGTCACTGTCACCACTAGTTGAAAAAGACTGAATGTGGGGATGATCTAGACAATTGTGCCATCATCATGGGAAAAACCCAATGTACATTTCAACAACTGCACATTACAGTGTATTTATACTAATGTGTATCAGATTATGCCAAGAGACAATTTATATTCTAGTAAGTTCTGAATATAGAAATAGCAAGGAATCAACTTGTAACATAAGTAAAAGTTAGGGATGTCACTCCTGAGATCTAACATCAGTCTGAAGGCCAAACAGTATATGTCTTGGTTGGGGTACAGCTAGTGGCACAGATGCAAAACCCCAGAGTGGGCTGTCTAAGGACATCCACTGTTCCCTAGATTGATAGGCGAATTTCCTCTTCATCTGCACAATACGTACTGCCCAGTCTCTTCTTCAACAACTCTGGTGAACAAGGAACTGTCTCCACTAGAATTGAGTAGCTCGACAAAGTGGGAGGCAATAGAGGAGTAAGAAGAGTAGTTCCCCCTGAGTCCTTGCTTCAGAGATGATCCTTTTCTGACTAAGAGAACCAATGAGCAGGGAGGAGGTAATGCCAACTGGGGGTCCTGACCGCCTAATATAAACACCAGGCTATGTTTCTGCCTCCCTAAAGGTGGGACAGTAAAATAATGACGAGCTGGGTGGGTGCTGACGTTGGACTGCCTGGGCTCAGGTCCCAGCCTTATCACTTACAAACTGTGAGACGCTGTTATTCAGCTTCTGGGAGTTTCTATTTTCTCACTGGAAGAGTTAAGGTAAGGACTCTGGTAACATGTGACGGTGTCTTGTGCAGCAGTTATTATAGATATCAGTCATTATAGAAGCCCACTCCTGCTGCTGCCTGACCTTACCACAGTGTGTTATTCTTGGCCATGGTATTTTGGGAAAGCAAAAGCTGTGGTGGAGAACGGAGTCCCAGCTCTCCTAGTCAGGGATACAAGAGTACAATGAGGACAGCTCAGAATGATACACCACATTCTTCCTGCTAGACCTTCACTCACTCATTCCTATGTCTCCATGTTGTCTTGAGAGGGACTGTGTCATTCCTCCCAGTCTGAGGGGGAAAGAACACTGTAATGGAGCAATTTCAGACTTGGGAGGTGGCAGTGGGAGGGGCTGCGAGGTGACCTGGGCCTGATACGATGGCGCTCCTCCCATACCCCCAGCGACATGCTTCCCTATTAGCTTCCCCTTAGAAAGCAAGTGGAAGAGGGAACTGCAGGACCTGGCTGGCGGCTCAGCAGCACTTGATACCTGGAGCAAGAAGACGAAAGGGAGGATCTTTGGCCTTCTTCCTGTTTGTCCTTTAGCTTGCGGTAATTTGGATTCAGACAACAATCTACTCTAGAAGTGAAAAGCGAACTGAAGGCTCAAAATTATAAGTACTAAGAAGTGTGCCACTGTGTGGTCACCAAACTTTGGCAGCAGCTGCTTCACTGGCAAAAAGCACACCGCAGCCTGCGACAGTGCCACTGAGCTCCTGCCCATCTTTCTACGGCATACGTGGGAACGAGTGAGGACGGCAGGAGAGGTGAAAGGATGAACTGATGTGGGGGTGGTAAGAGCGTGTGTGGGGTTTCTCTGCTCGCCCTAGTGGTTGAGGGATGCGCTATATTCCTGACCTCTGATGCAGCAGACCCACAAAACTGGTGAGAAACAGAACCCTGTATGTGATTTAGTTCGCACACACAGAAAAGAATATGTAGAATACCTGATCATGAAAAATTTCATGTAACTTCACGATATTGGGGTGTCCTTCACAGAGTTTCAGAGCTGTTATTTCTTTCTGAGTATTGGCTTCCATCCTGTAAGATGAAGTAGTTAGCATCTATGTCTTTTCGGACAAGTTCTTAATGACAGTATTGGCTTGGTACTAGTTTTGTTTTTATTTATGTGCATTCAGAATACAGTATCAAAGTAGCAGAATGAGTTTACATAAAAGTAACAAATCAAATCACCCACCAGAAAAGTTAAGACTTTTTTGGAGAAAATTATTTGGAGCCAGAGAAGAGCCAGGATGTTCTATTTGCCCAGCAATTTGGTAACAGAATGACAGAATCACGGGCTGGCAATGTGCCTCAGTGACTGGACACTTGCCTAGCATGTGCGAGGCCTGGGATTCAATCCTCAGTACAAGGGGAAAAAGGCTAAGCAATCATGAAGGCAGTGATCAGTCACAAAAACAACAAGATGATCATCAAAACTACCAGTGGCTTGTTAAATGATTTCAGAGAAAAGCACATCACAGATATAATAGAAATAGTAATAGCTACTGAAATCACTAAGCAAGTCTGATTAAACGTATTATACAAGTTTTCCCATAATAACCTCAAATGTGTAACAGATTATAATTAATATAAAAGTGGATTAGTTTACCAGAAAATATTCGTTTGGTCTAAAAGTACAATGAATCAACTAATGAGCCTAATACTTAAGCATGTAGGGAGAAAAGCTTACAATATATTATTGGTTTCTTTTTCAATAAAAATCTCTTAATTTATGAATTCATTGACTCACATAAATATAACAGCAAGACTTTAAGAAATGGGCATACCTTTTGCTGATTATTTTCACTGCAAATGCTTGGTTACTTTTTTTGTGTATACACTTTCGACAAATTGAAAAACTTCCTTCTCCTAGTGGTTTGTCCTTTAGATCTAGGTCATAGTGTTGATAGAATGGAGAGTCCTGGTAAGAAATCAACATCATTTAACTTGAGAAAAGGTTAGTAATAATACACAAGGGATAAGTAAAACTATAAAGTAATATAACATTATTAATATTAACAAATATGCTTTTTTTTGGGTGCTGGGGATCGAGCTCACGACCTTGCACATGCCAGGCAAGCGCTTGTGCCACTGAGCTAAATCCCTGGCCCAATATTAATAAATATAAATGAAATATATTTATCATCTAAAATTTATGTCATTTCATTTCTATTTTCATCTATATCATTAATTTATGATACATACTTCTGTATCATAAAAAGGAACTTATTCAAATTGATGTTAGTAATTCTTTAGGGCAAGTACTGCTATTTCCATTAATGTATTTTTTTAAAACTACACATTAGTTGAATGGTAAATCTATTAAATTTACCGAACTGGAGAACATCTGTGTTAATATTTACAGATTTGTGCAAACCACGTGTCTATACCTTCATCATGGCACTCCTGGCAACATTTGTCACTCCAGGACGTTCAACTCCCATGTGAAACTGAAGAGGATCGATCACAGCTGCGTTACGTTTGAATAGGATAGAAGGAGCAACAAAGGAGTAGCCCTGAGAAAGAAGGAAAGGTAAAGAATGAGGATTTGCCATTTTACAGTTTAGCACAGACTAGATTCAGATGATTTCTTTACTTAGAAAAGCACTCAATTGTTGAGATGAATTTAATTTCATTTTATTTGTAATCCCAAATGCAGTTATTTTAATGAAATAGAAAAATGCTTTTCAGAAGGAGATAATGCCATCTTCTGGCAGAATTAAACCAATTCAATAATCAAGGTAGAAAAATACTTCTTTCCTATCCTGATTCCAAAACTGACTCAGAGCTATAATTCTTTTGCTTTTTACTAATAACTGATTTTTCAAAAAAGATAGTCAAGATATTAAACAAAGTAGCTGGTTTCCAACTAAAAAAATACCAAAAACTAGAAAAACAATAATTTTCATTAGTTTCTAATTCAGCAATCATTTGACTTGCATTCTATTTCTTAAGGATAGTTAAACTTAACATTGGGTTTTGAAAAGGAGCAAATGCAATGACACAATGATGTGGTGAGGCAGAAGTGATATAAAGATACATGATTAATCTGTTCAAGCTGGAGCATTCACTAGTTCATCAACCAACATCCACTAAGTGTGTGGTCATTTGCTACACAGTGACATGAAATGAGCAAGAGACCCAGCCTGGATGGTCAGATTAAACTGCACTATGGCACTCAGAGGAGTGCCAATTAACAGACTACCTGACGAAGAACTCTTCTGTATTAAAATTCTTTCTCAGTCTTTATTGATTATTCACTGAAGATAAAAAAACCAGACATTATGAACTAAAGAATATTTTATATGAATTGAGATACAAATAAAGCATTACTGTAATTTATATAAAAGAGCCAGAGAGCCGGGTGTGGTGGCTCACACCTGTAATCCCAGCACTCGGGAGGCTGAGACAGGAGGATCACTGTGAGTTCGAGACCACCCTGGGCTACAAAGTCAGCTCAAGCCCAGCCTGAACGGCATAGTGAGACCCTGTCTAAAAAGACAAGGGCCGGGGAACTAGCTTAGTGGCCGAAGCACCTGCCTGGCAAGCGCAAGGTCATGAGTTCAATCCTTGGTGCAGCCAAAAAAAAAAAAAAAAAAAAGAGCCAGAACAAAAATTAAATTTTAGGTATAAAATCAATATTTTCTTATACAAAAATAAATGCACAAACAATATCTGCTATTTATTGTCTTTATACTTAATAGTCCTGAAGATTAGAGAACCCCAGTTTTCAGATGCCAGCAAAATGACTTTAGTATGGGAAAACTATCTTTTTTTCCCAAAGCAACACGGCCAGCATAGATGGGCGCCTGGGAGATTACCTGGAACAGCCTCTCTGAGCTCTGGGGCAGGGCTGCGGGAGAGTAGGTGGGGTCCATCTCTGTGAACTCTTCGGCAAAGTTACTCACATCGAGTTCATCTCGGATGACTGGCTTAAATGGTGCAGGGACTTTTTTGGCAGCTAAGTCATCCCAATTTATTTTCTAAAGCAGAGAAAAAGAATTGGAAAAAAGCAGAAGTAAATAAAAATTGTATATATCGCTTATGAATAACAAAGACAGGTTAGTGTTTTGATTAATTGAAAGGGAAGTTAAAAATAATGGCACATATTTCAAATTTATGACACACCCTCCCCACCCACTCCTCACCCCCTTTTCCAGTTGTAGCACAGAGCTGGGTACAGGCTGTGCCTGAAGGTGAGCCTGCTTCCCTCCGCCCGAGTCTCACAGTATCCTCTAGGGGGCACCAACACACCCTAATTCACCCTGAGAAATACCAGAAAAATTACTTTTGTCCTGAGCCTCCTGGCAAAGTCCCCCAAAAGAAAACCCTAAAACAAAATAAAGTGAAACGAGAATGCAGTAAAGGGTTTCAAATGTTCTGTGGGTATTAATGTGAACTCCAAAGAAACAATTTTTATTTCCTAGAGGAAATGTCAACTGAGGTCTCCCCTCTACTTGCTTTTCCTCTGGGTCATCTACACAGATTAAAAAATATTAACCAAGCATCTGCTTATGTCCATAAGTTTAAATGATACTATTACACTAATGCAATTGCTCTATTCTCATTCAGCTGTATTCAAGTATTTTAGACATGGCCTCTTAACTCCCCTGAAGGATAAGCCATGTCCCCCTTTCCATCCATACTGGACACTTACTGAGTAGCTGACACTTTATTCAAATTCAACCCTCTATTGTTTCTTTATGTTCCTTTTCCACTTCAAAAACCCCTACATAATATTTATCCCATTACCAAATTTCTTCAAATCTAAAATGTCATTATTGATCATACAATATGCCATACCTATGAGAAAGCAAAGAAGCATTATTAGAATCATGAGATGATGTTCATTGTAAGAGGCACACTGATTTAAGTGATGGTAAAATGTACAAATCCGTACTTCTTGGTTGACGAATTTCACTAGGTTTAATTGTTACCACAAAATGTTTGTATTATGCTCCCTTGTTGAAAGCAAAGGAAATAAAATCACTAAATTACAGATCTTTACATTTTCCTTTCCAGCTAGAATGGGTTTTAAAGATAATTTAGTTCACCTTCTTTATTTGATCCAGTAGGAAATTGAGGCTCAGAAATAAGAATTACCCTTTTCTTTTAAACCCTAGCTTGTGGAAGAATTAGGATTTGAACGCAGTCTCTTAACTTTTTGGCTAGTGTTCTTTCCTTTATACAGCTGTAATGTTTTCCATTAAAAGTATATAATTTGCGTTTGGCTATTGTAAAGTTTCTAAAAGAAACTTCTAGAGTAAAGGGGTAATTTAGAGAAGTGTGTTGTTAGCATGAGAATGTTTAGTATGTAGGAAATTGAATGCTACTGTGATACTTCCCACTCCTGCTCCATTTACGGGACGAGGCCACTTAGGTCTTTACAAATACAATTCTGGGCATTCTAAAAGTTTATCTGTCACTTAAAAAGTCAAAGTGATTAAATAGTTTAAAATTACTATTCCAAGTTATCAAGAAAAGAAATTTTTCTAACATGAAAGACATATTACAATATTCACAAATACAGGGAACAATGAAGAAATAGATCCTGGGAAAATATAATTGGGGGTATTTTGGTTAAATACTTTCTTGAAGTTTACTTATTTTTAATCCTTCAGGGAAACTTACAAATAAGCTATTTGAAATAGTTTGCTCAAATGGTAATATTTCTAAGCCAAATGAATTTATGAAATAAATACTGAGTTCATTTTATCTCAATGTATTTCTCACTATGCTTATTTTAATTATATTTCTCACTATGTTCTTGCTGAACTTCTGTAAAATGTGAAGTAGTATTTTAAAAAATGATTACACTGAGAGACTGAAATAAGCATGCTCTTTTTTGAGCACTGAAGTGTACAGAGATAGTTCTTACTCTCAATGAGTATTTGTTTTTCTATATTTTAGAAGCAGTAAATAAAAAGTGCTTACTTTAGAATTTTTTTGTATAATTTATTTGTGTTGGTAATAACATAAAAGTTCTAGTTTACAGAATAAAAAAGAAAACTTGGATGATATAAACATTTAGATCATGCTTGTTGATATGATGAAAATATTTAAAAACATTTGCTTTGCATATTAGAAAGGAAGACAATGCCACTCCAGGTTTGACCACTGAGACAATCTAGTCAATTCAGTCATTTATATTTGATATATTCTTGGACTTAGTTGAGCAAACAAAACTGTACAGATGTGTTATTGCTCAGTAGAACGGTCTCCTACCAGGCTTTTTCGTTATAAGAAAAGCGGCCACAAGGACAAAGAAAATAAAAAAAAAACTCTGTTTATGCCATGGATGCGCACTGAGAAAAAGGTTTGAATTTTCTAAGATTTTTTTCAGGGGACAGAGGAAGAAATGAAATCACTATCTCAAAGGTGAAACACAGTGTCTGTAACAGCTCATGGACCAAGAGAGAAGCAAGAAATGTAGCAAGTCTCCTTCGTCCCTATGCTAGAATCCCAAGGTCACACATGGAAAGCACTTCTCAGAAACTAACTGATCAGTATGGAGAAAATGGAACACTATTATTACAATCCTCCTTTCTACCCCTGCACTTAAGGAAAAGATCACTTAGGTCTACATAAATAGAACTGTGGTCCTTCCTAAAGGGTTTTTGTTTAAAAAAAAAAAAAAAAAAAAAAGCTGGGCACGGTGGTGCATTCTGGGTAGTGAGGCAGGAGGACTGAAAGTCTGAGTCCAACTTAGCATCTTAAGGAGATCCTGTCTCAAAACAAACGCTGGAGGATGTAGCTCAGTGCAGAGGCCCAGGGTTTAAATCCCAAGGCCACAAAAGAAAAAAGAAAAAGTGCTAACATAGGTGAAAATAGGTGGAAAACGACCCTCCCCCCACAAGGAGCTAGCACCCTGAAAACAGCAGGAGTGTGAAACTATCCATCTGCTCAACAAATTTCACCTGGAAGAAGAGATGTTCTTTAATTTCGTCTGCATCCCGTGGGCCACATCCCAGTCTCTTCTTGGGATCTTTCATCAGAAGACGCTGAATCAGGTCTTTAGCTAATGCACTCATTTCTTGGGGATATGGAGGCTCACTTTTTAATATTCTCCTGTAGGTGATAAAATTTGCTGTTAAAACAACCAGAGGATGACGTTACAAGTGACAGCTTTTTTTTTTTTTAAGCAAAAACAAGTATGGTAAAATATACTCTGACATTGAACTAAATATGTGAGAAAAAAATACTTATGATTACTTATTAAAGCAAAAAAAATACTTAAGATGGACCAATAAAGTTTAAAAAAGTATTTAAAATGAGATACCATGAAGACGTATTTTTGAAACTCAAATGAACAGAAATAAACATTACTGGATTATTTTCAGTATAAGTCAATTCCAATGGGAAGCTAAAATTCCAAATATTTCAATGGAAAAAATAACAGAAGGTAGTGCTTGAGATTAGATTGGATATCCTACATATAGACTAGGCTCTCTAATTCAAAACCTCACAACATGAAGAACTCAGAAGACTCAGGTAATTGAATTCAACACTCAGATTTAACAGAATAAAAGGAAACTTCAACTTTCTCCACCTCCTGCCTCCTTTCCTGTGGGTCAACAGGAATAAAGAGGAAAGTCCCCCGAGGAAGAGCAAGTCAGAACCCCTTGAATGTGAGGCACCTCTGAAAACAGGTACTTGAGCTGTGGCCTTCAAGGGCTGAAAGCACTTGCTTCATTATCTGCTGCTTGAAACACACAGGCAAGCCAGCTCAATAATTCAATGAGAAAAGTAATGAGTGATTAAAATTAAGAATCCCAATATAGTATGCATGAAGATGAATAGTTACTTCATTATTTGGGTTTACAGATCCCTGTTGTGCACATTAATAACTACTGTGGCATGAAATCAGACAATAAATGTGCAAGAGACAGTATACTGTAGTTAACAACACAGACTCCGAGGCCAGACTGAATTCAAGGCGTGTTTTTGTCCTTACTGGCTATATGACCTTATTACCCTCTGTGCCTATTTCTTCACCTGCAAAATGGGAATAACAACAGTACCTAAAATAGGTATTATGCATGAAGATGTGCATGGTGCCTAACACAGTACCTGGCACTGAGCAAATTCTTAGAAATATGACTCTTACTCATCATTCTAAGTCAACCATAAAAAAAACAGACATAGAAGCTACATTAAGGAGCCACTGAAAATTGGGAAATGATAATGGAACTACACATTAACAAAAAATTATAGCAATGCTGGTAAGGTAATGTCATTCAACTCCTGGTACTCCATTCTGGTAACCCAAGAAAATGTATCCCCTCTCCTGCTGCTTTGTTAACATGTTTCCACCTGCCTGAAACACCAGTAGTACGTGCGTGACTGTCCCACATGTACCGCTAGTGGTTCAGAGCCGTCCAACAGTGAGACATACAAATTAAAGCCCCAGTATGAATGTGTTAATGTTCTCTCACTGTTCACTGTTTGCAGTGTTCCTAGCATAGTCAGATTCAGTCCTCTCTTTAGGTCAGGCACAGGCATATATCTGAGAAAGAAATGGGAAACTTCTTAGAGAAAAATAAACATACTTTTTTCTCTGCCTTTACTGTACTTTTTGTGGGAAAGAATTCCTGTGTGAAGAATGGCGATATAGATAAATATGCTGCTGGTAACACATGCTATTGTTGCTTTGGGGCAGAGAAATATGCACTGTGGTTGATGTCATCTTAGGGTAATAGTGCTGTGCCATCTACTGTTTCTTAAATGTTGGACAGGTTGTGCTGGAAACCTACTCTGTATCCAGTGCTGCGGAAAGCAAGATTAGTCCTGTGAAGATACAGAAAACAGAATGCCCACCATGGTGGGTCCATCCTGAAAAGAAACATTAGAAAACAGCGATGGCGCTACTCAATGGCCATGCCTGGAGAAAGGAACAAAGGAGACCCCGGCCCAAGTCAGGAGCTCGTCCTGGGTGAGAAGCAGCACTGGTGTGCAGCTGAGTCTGTGACACGGGCTGCAGCAGGCACAGAAGTTTTAGATTCTTACAAGGTGGAGCACATCAGGAATGAAATGGATGGAAATCTGAGGGAAGTTCTGCGGCAAGCAATGCTGGCGAGGGAGCACGGGGATCCACGGGCGACAGCCCCAGACCATCCCCTTCCCCCAAGTCTGTGCAGACACGGTGAACATTCCACCAACCCAGCCTGGGGGAGCAAGAGCACAAGCCATGCATCGAGACTCCCTGAAGGACACTACTCAGACTGCTGTCACCTTGGCAAAGGGGTGACATAGGGTTTCGTTGGTCACACAAGACGTTTGGTAGCTCATTCCTGTTAAAAACTGAATGTCAGGAAGAGGCCCAGGAACTAGGGTGGGGTGGTGAGGAGTTCACCCGTTTCTCTCTGGGAGGATGACCTCAGATTTACTTCTTTCTTCCACTCTTTCCTTGAGCTATCCCAGGCTAAGATGAACGTGACAGCTGTGCCAGGTTGCTGGCAGCCAGCCCTGGAAGAGAGCCTCACCTTGGCTGAGATACGAGCAGGCACAGAGGCCCTGAGAGGTTTCTCTTCAAGGACTGTGTTAAGGATTTTCAGGAGCATGAGCTTCTGTGCGTTACTCTTCTTCCCAGGGTAAAGACACAAGTGCTGCACCGATTCCCAGGCAGGGGTCATCCACATTCGCTGTGTGGTCTTCTCACTATTGGGTGAGTGCGTGCTCACCCTGCCAAGGTGGCCAGAAGGGCCGATAAAGCCATGTTTGATGCTGTCATGCTGACACACTTTCCTGTCCTGTCCCCTCTACAGAGGGCGAGGTTACCTGAGCTCTATGGAGCTAAGTAACACAGGTGCCAGGTTCCAGCAGTTTGTGATATGTGAACGTCCATGCTGATCTGAAGCTAGGCCCTGCCGGCTGCACAGAACAGGCACTGTAGCGGCTGTGATGGTGGAGGACTCCCATGGGACATCTGTCATTAACCGCTCTACAGCATCCTGCAGGGAGGCGTTTTTTGGTTATTGTTGCCGCTTTGTCTCCTCCAATTTGTGTGATTTCTGAACTGGTAAAAATCCCAAATGATTATTTTTTTTTCTTGCTTTAAAATGGATGTGGGAAACACTAGAAATGGATTGCGATTAGGTCCAAACAAATCTTACAGCCTTCTATAAAACCAGAATACCTTCTGAGTTGACATACGACATTCAACACTTCATGTGTGCGATCACGCAATGCATACAACGATCCCATCAAAGACTACTAGTATCACTCCTGTTTTATAGAGGACCAAAGAGTCACTTCAAAAAAGCTAGAAATGTAAATATTAATTAAAATTTCAACAAGACATCTTCAAATATGAATGATTGATATTTGTGAAAATAAGAACATGATGCAGTTAACATTCTGAAAAAGAAAATCAGGGATGATTTGCCTATTTATTAGAGTTGATCATGAAATAAAATTGTGAAAGTGAAGTTGTAGCAAAATAAATCAACAGTGAAATCAAGTGAACACAAGAGACATCTTGAAAACACCCAGACATTTATAAAACCTAGCGGCCAGTCTACTGTGTAGACCGCATTCTCCAACCAATGTGTTGAAACTTGCTAAGACCCTGCTTCTACCACACCAAACAAACTCTGAATGGATTGGCAAATCACATGTAAAAAATAAAATGAAATAAAATTAAAGTCCGTAATAATGTAAAAACGAATACAAATATTCTTCCTATACATGAATTTCAGTTTCTGAAAACCTTTGTAGTAGAAGAAATTTACAACTTAGCTTCTGAACCTACAGAATGAAGGCTAAGGACACCAGGGTTAAAATTAAACCTCTTATCAGAGAAAGAGAGACAGGCAATAAGCAAGGATGGTAAGATACTCATGGTTCAGCCTAGGTGGTATGTGGGTGTCCATTTGTTTGAAAATTTTCATAATAAAATGTTTTAGAAAAAATGAATGTATGAAACACTGTGTGTGTTTTCTATGTTAACCGAAATAAACAGTAAAGAACTGTCTCTAAGAAAGCATCACTGACCTTCCACACAGCGGTGTTTGCAAGAATTGGCAATGTTCCTTTCTCGCCCCAGTAAGGTCTTTGTTCAAAGGTCACCTTTTCAGAGCAGCCTTCCTAACCATTCTGCCCAATTTAGCTGTTTCCTCATCTTTGTTCTTTACTCTGCTCTATTTTTCTTCATGGCATCTATAGCACATTATGTGTCTATTCGTCTATTATTTATCTCTTCTGACTAACATGTAAGCTCTAAGGGGTAAGGATTCTGTTTTGTTCACTGAATTATTCTCAATTTAGTGAATAGGTGCCTACCCTGGACACTGCATCTTGCTCACTCAGGAGCTTTCTTCCTCACAGTTTTATTGAGATGCCTGCAAATACCTTTAGAGCGTGTTTGCAGATGGCGTGCATTCTAATGTATCATTTGTTTGTTTCCATTTTTTTCCATTAAAAGTTCATAACCTTTATTATTTCATCACTTCATGTTGTTGACTCGCACTTTCTGGTTCTCATGTGATCCCCGAATTACAGAATTATTTATATGTCACCCTGAGTTAGAGCTTTCAGGAAACTTCCTTTACTCTAAATTTTGGCCCAACACTACTAGAAGAGTTAAGTATATTACAGGGTATTTGCTAAGTAGTATATCATGCAGTGTGTGCAAAGAATTTGTAATTAGAGAATGTTCATGAGATAAGCAAAAACTGAAACATATAAAATCATGCTTCTGCCTACAAGTACGCCTAAAGAGTTTACAAGAACTGATTGCATTATGTGTGATGGTATGAACAGCTACTTTGAAGAAAATGAGACATTAGGGTAGCCATTGCTAATTTCTTATCATCATGTTTTGAAGTTCAATAATGCTTTTATTCTTTGATTGGTTTTAGTCTGTTTTCTATTATTTGATTGCAATATGTGAGAAGGTATGAATAGCTATTTTGAAGAAAAGAAGAGACATTATGATAGGCATTGCTGATTTCTTATTGTCTGGTTTGAAGGCCTGTAATGCTTTCATTTTTTTGTTTTGATTGGTCTTATACTATTTATTTGTTTGAATTTATTGTGTGTGAAGGTCTGAATAAGTATTTCAAAGAAAATAAGAGACACTATGGTAGCTACTGTTGATTTCCTGTTGTCTTGTTTTGAAGTCCTGTATTGCTTGCATTGTCCTGTTCTGATCTGCTTTGTTCTGTTTTACTCTGTTGTTTTGTTTTATTCTCTTTAAAATAAAAAAAAATAAAATAATGTTCCTAGTAAGAGCCCATCACACCAGTAGAAAAAGAATACATTAAAATATTAACAGGGTTTGTCTTTGTGTGTTGTTACTGATAGTTTCCCCTTCGTGCATGTTTTAGGTTATTATTTATATTACGTTTAGAATAGCTACAATAAAATAAACTTAATTTACAAATCACAAATCCACTGGTGGAGAACAAAGAGCCGCAAGGAGAGAGAGGGTCCAGAGGCAGCTGTGCACACACCACCATTTCTGCATTCCTCCCCTCGCCCCAGCCC
>RJWT010018754.1:0-18723 GCA_004365215.1 Cuniculus paca
AAACTGCATACAGAAAACTGGATTTTCTCTTTACAATGTAGGGTGCAAGAGCGAGTCAGCTGCTTTAGGGAGGATTACTATTGCATTTTTATTTGGGATATGGCTCATTCATTTTTAAACACTATGAGTTTTAAAAAGTGGAAGTTTTCTTCAAATCAGTAAAAATCTATGCCAGTAGAAGTAAAAAAAATAAAGAGTGGGGAAAACCATTTCTGAGATCATGATGGGTTACCCTGGTTGGAGCTTCCAGAAACCTCCTTTGAGGCTTGGCAGTTTCCCCCTTTCGTCTTGCACCATGCTGATTAACCAGCTGCAGACTCGCTGGGTTCCTTCCCTGTGTCCCTTCCCTGAGTCCTGGTGCAGGGCCCAGGCTCAGCAGAAGGTCACAGCTAACTGGAGAAGGCAGGAAGGGGCGGGACTATGCAGGGACCCCTGCAGGGTGGGGCTTTTGTGATGCTAAGCTGATGGGCAGAGCATGCCCTCATCACCCCAGGAGGCAAGGTGGGGTGCATTTTGGGGGAGACCTCTGTTCCTACCATGGAGACCCACAAGTGCTTGCAAGGGCAGAGCCAGTAGGAACCTGGGGCTTGGGCACAGGGTATTTAAATCCAAGAACTGACACCCACAGAGGGCTAGGAAGCCACACAAATACCTTCTTATCCATCAGTGGTCCCATGAGACATTAGAAATTCTCTCTCTGTCCTGAACTCTCACCAAAGTGTTCTGGAATTTCAGAATGATGATTTCATGCTTTAGTAGTGCTTAAAGACTGTTCTGGGTCTTAAAGACTGTAACTGTGGGTCACAGGTGTTTTCCACTCTTCTTAAAAGCAGCCCCTTATGGACGCTTATTATAGGCAAATGGGAGCATGCTGGTGACTTCCATGACATCTCATGGGTTTCGTATGGCTGTGTTCATGTGCGCTCCAAGTATAGCTCAAAAGGTGTTTTGCTCGTCCCCACGGTGACTTCCTGTACAGGGCAGGGATAATCTGCATGGAGTGGCAGCCAGTGCTGGGGATGATGGGTTTAAACATCAGAGCGCCCACTTCTCAACCTTGAAGAATTTGCCTTCCAGGCCACCACAGCACTGGGAGAGTTCAAGGAAGGAACAGGGACACATTTCAGCCATTTTGGGAAATTGGGAATCATTCCATTTTTGAAACTATTATTATTTACTTAAATTGGCACATAATAACTGTTCTATTTTTATGGACCTTGTTGAATTTTGCAGATGTTTAATGCATGATCTTTTGGTTCATTTCTTTCATCTGTTTCCAAACTATAGGCCAGTTTAATAACTTTGCTTCCCCCAGGTTGGGATTCACCTTTTCTGCCTCAGCTTCCACATGAGACATGAACAGATCAGGCCTGGTAAGATGCCCCAAGCAATGCCTGAAGAGTGAGCTCCTATACAAGCTACAAAATCCTGGGCAAGTCCTGTAACCTCCTGCAACTTCAGTTTCCTCATCTGTATGCTTTCCATGAAGTGAAATTTCAAGTTAAGCACAGAGATTGTCTAAACTCGAAATTTGGGTTTAATTAAGCAGAATAACAATTTTTTCTTGGAAGATGCCCAGCCTAGTTTTGTTACTTGGAGGGTTTGGAAAGGTCCTTTTGCCTGAGATCGGTTACTTCTGGTGTTCCTGGTGCCCAGACAATTCAAATGCTCCAAATTAGAATGGCGCTGCCTGCTAGAAAGGTCTCTGTTGATTGGAGAAATAGAGCTATCAACCTGTCTGGTATGCATGAAATTGCTTACAATGCATGTGATGCAGATAGAATTATATTGGATCTAGGTGACAAAATACCTATGAGCTGCCTTAAATACGAATATTCTTGTAAACCTTATATCCCATTACTAAAGAGCAAAGAATGGGAAATAGTTTTGTGTTGGTCCTGCCATAAAAATACCACTCTAATCAGACTTGCAGATTTTTGTCATTTTCCCTTGGTTTTGACAAAATGGGATGATGACAAATTCATCTCCTGTGATGCGCATTCTCTCTGTGTGGGGCATTTTGGTGAAGGGGAAGCTAGATGCTAAATGTGTGGGGTTATTTTTTAGAGACGGACTGACTTGGGTTCAAATCTTTTGATTATAACCTTTGTGTGGGGGGCATTGTCTAAAGCACGCCCAATAGAGTGATCCTGAAGGTAAAGTGGGACACTCTCTCCAAGGTAACCGGGCTGGTGACTTTGAGCAAGTGACTTTATCTCCCTGACTCTGTTTCCTCATTTGGAGAAAGGGAGCTGGTAAGGCTTCCTTGCTTTGGACTGGGACTACAGTGGGCTGAATGTTCAAGCCCTGGGGCAATGCAAGACTCAGCAAAGATGAGTGGTTGTAGCCCTCAGTCTCCAGTGTCTTCTAGTCCCCTGGGGTAGCAGGGGGCACCTTCATCAGACACATGCTCAGGTCAGAATGCGGCACAGGACTGGTGCTTAGCGGGTCACACACATTCTAGGTCTCATTTACGTGGAAAAGGTGAAATACGGGGAACACAGAAAGGTCAGCCTTCAAGGGCTGCAAAAGCTGAGCCTACGTGGGCCTGGAAGGATGGATAAGAGGTGCTGATAGGAAAAGGAAAGACCAGCTTCCCGAGAAGGGGAACCACAAAGAAGAATCCAGCAGCGACTGGACAAGGGACCTGGTAGCGAGAGGTGGCAGAAGATGAGGGGGTTTGGAGAACCCAGACCAGGAACAATCCATCCTACAGAGGCCCAGGCAATGATGGGAGGGGCTTTGCCATGACCAGGTCCACAGGCTGCAGCCACAACTGCTAAACACAACATCCCCGCCCTGAGGATCCTGGGAGACTCTCAGAGAGCAAAACTCGCTCTCTGGCTCCTCTTTTCTGATTTCAGGGAGCTTTGTGGTTTCTCTCCATACCAGCTCAAGCAGCATGTAGTCAATTTATAGTTTACAGGGATTTGCCACACACCCATGCATGTTTTCCACTGAAGTCTGTGTTTTTTCCTAGACCCACCCGAATTCCAGAGCATGGCTCACTTGCATGCCAAGTTCATATTCCTCCTCTTCGTCACACTCTCTCCTCCAAATAAAACACAGGAGGAAGTTATTTTTCTAATGCTCTAATGTCATTTTTACAGGAAAGCAAGAAGAGCCTCTAAATTAACATTGAAAAAATAATTTCTAATTTTGCATTGAGAACGCTAGTTTTTTTAGAGCCAAACCCAGTAGCTAGTTCTTTTGCATTTCGGTTTGTGTTCATCAGTTTGAGACTATGAGGTGTAATTCTTTATATTGGTTACCGAAAGAGCTGCTTGAAGACTTTGTAAGGGGCCACCTGGGCTCTGGAATTCAAGCTTTCTCTTTTGAGGTTGGCTTTGTTTTGTTTTGTTTTTGTTTTGAAGCAGAACTGTGTGATAAGGGAATGGGCCCCTAGGGACGGAAGTAGAAATGATTTTTGGTCATTTTGAGAATATATGCTTCACAGAAACCATGTTCTTTTACTCTCTCATCCTCCCTGCGGCAGGAACGTCTCGAGTTAGAAATGAAGAAGTTAGGCAACTTTCCCCGACTACCCACTCATAACTGGGGACTCAATGCGGGGTGCATTGTTCCAAGTCTCAGCCTTTCCTCCTGGATTGCTGGAGGATTAGCTTGTGTTCTTCTTATTGGGGGGATGGGAGGGGAGTAGAGGGACAGGACTCAGTAGGACGGTGGGCACCTGAACTGGTAGGGGGAGGAACCAACTTCCTGTGTCCTGCAGTGTGTGCAGGTTTAGAAGTGTGGTGTGCCAGCCCCAAGGCATTTACCCCTCTGGAATTCACACGCTGGGATGTGAGATTCCAGCCATCAAAGTCCCTCTTCCCCAGGTCAGGCTGCCTGTCACATCGGAATGACCATCTCCTCTTCCGTCTTCTCTGACCCTCCACTGCCAGGAGCCGTTTCTCACTCCAGTCAGCCTGGTTTCTGTCAGGCTGCAAGTACTCTTACCAGATATTTGCATTCTCCTACCCAGACCTTTCCAAAGTATGCTTTACTCATTTGATTTTGGCTAAGAAAATTTAGGCTGTGATTTGTTTTTTAAACCCCCACCCATGTATTTTTTGAAACTACTCAAATATAACACTTTATGCCCTGCCGAAGTTTTTACATCATCACAGTGTGGCACTGGAAAACCAGAAGATAGACAGAGCAGCGGAAACCTTCATGGCACTTAGGAGCCCAGCCAGCTCCTCGCTCTGAGCACAGCTGCCTCCTTTCCACCCCCCCATATTAATGCTATCTGTGTCAGATCCTGTTTGCATTCAAAAGGTCGCTGGTCTTGTGAAAGCAGAAACTTGAAAAGTCTTGCTTTAATCACGGCTGCAATTAGCAAATTTGACACTGCCTTATCTCCCCCCTCCATCCACCCCGCCTCTTTATTGGAAACACATTCAAGAATGAACTTGTGGCTTATTCCGTGTCTCACAAGGCTGACGCACAGGGGTGGCAAGAGCCAGGTGCTCGCCCAGTTCCTGTGAGCGGCTGGAATCTTCCATGCTTTCCCCCATGATGCCTGGTTTCTGCAACTTCGGGAATATCCCACCACTAAGCACACTTGTCTTAAATCATGATGGACACCAGCCTGTTGAAGTGCTTGCTTGACTTTAAGAAGGAAAGGGAGTGGGTTGCCACACAGCAATAGAGGACAAGAAACGCACCACTAAGCAGTTAGCACTAGACATTCTCCAGTCCCTGAGGACTGCCTCATCAGCCAAAGGCAGCCTCCCCTTCCAGTTCTTCTGACTGCCTGTGCCTGGGGTGTGAGCTGGCCAGGAGTCTACCAAGCCCTCCACCCTCCTTTCTCACTGGTGCCTGCAGACACTGCATTCTTTCTTCCCTTGACACACAGCCATGCTTAGCCTTCCTCCTTCCTCCCCTCTCTGATCAATGAGCCAAGGGCTGTACCATTGTCTTGGTTGCTTTCTTATTACTCTCAGTGCCTGATACCCACAATTAAGGGAGGAGGGGTTTATTTTGGCTCACAATTCAGAAGTTTCAGTCCATGGTCAGCAGGTTTAAACAGAATTGGTATGGTGGAAGACCTAGGCAGAGGACAGCTGCTTACATCATGGCGAACAGGAAGCAGAGAGCAAAGGGAGGAGGCAGGGAGAGAGATACACTCTTCCAGGCCACGCCTCCAGTGGTCTACCTCTTCCAACCAAGCCCTGCCTTTTAACACCAGAGTAGCTATAGCGTCCACATGGTTCAATCCTCTTTCAAACACCCCACTAATGAGCACATGAGGCCTTTGGGGGATACTTTCAATATAAACCATAACATCTATTTACCATGTCAACAGAAATGCCTTGTATTGCTTGCTGCTGGGTCAGCTGACTCTATGGTCTTCCACCTACCTTTCTGAGCATCCAGTCTCTTTCTGCTTAGATGACTTTTCTTCACACTCTTGGCAAATATGTTCCCTGGGTCTTGGGTTCATCTTCCTCTCTTTTTTGCATCCTTTCTCCACACCCTCTTCCTTATCCTCTGGGCCACTCACAGGCCATCACTGCATTTGTTGCCCACATCTCTTGAGAGATCTGTGATTCCAACTCTCCTAGGATACTTCTCCCAGAAAACTGCTCAGAACATAACGGTCCAAAATTGAACTTCTGCTATCCTCTCTAAATTCAGTTACTTGTGAGTTTTGGTTCCTACCAAGGGCATCATCATTGTCCACTTCTGTCCTTTAAAGAAAACTCATTTACTCCAACATCCCTCCTATGACAAGCCCACGGTTCGTCCCTGCTCAATGCATCTTGTCCTCCACCCCTTTCTAAGGCCACTGCCCTGATCCAGGTCATCATTCCTTTTGCCAGGCCTCTCAAAGTTCCATTCAGACTGGTTACTTAGCATCACTGCCAGACGAGTGTTTCTACAGTGCACCTTAAAACCCAAATCAAGATCTTTAGTGACTCTTTGTTGCCTACCAAGATGAAAGACAAGCTGTCCTTTCCGACCAGCCTCCCCCTGGGTCTCCTTTTCCCTGGCAGAGGACTAAAGGTGTGGCTTCTGGAGACCAATGACTGCTTCCAAGACCAGCATCGCGTCTTTGAAAACCTGTAACTGTGAGTCAGTTACTCTCTACACCTTCTTTGCACCATCTCCAAAGAGGTCGAGGAGAAAGTCCGTCTGTGTGGGAACTGGAGGGTGCTCACAAGGGCCTCTGGGCTGGCCCTGTGCCAGGGCTCAGCACTGTCAGCCCCATGTCCTGACAGACTCATTGGTGTCACCGCTCTCCTTTTCCTTCCCAGCTACACACTCAGCCCCTGGGCACATGGCCTGCAGCCTCCCTGCACTGTGCTGCTGCTCTGCTGGGGCTCCCCTCACTCTTCTGGGCTCTCGTGGCTCCTTCTCCCCATCCTCATCCTAATCCTCTTCACTCCCCAAGCTCATTTCAAATGCTCCAATGCCTTTGACAGCCATACCAAAGGGTCTGGTCTTTCCCTTTTTGGCTTCCCCAGTCCTTTGCTGAGGTCCCTAGTGTAATTCTCATCACATTCTCTTGGGCACTGGAGAAGTTCTCAGGCTTTGAAAATTTCTGTCCTATTTCTCCACTTCCACTCCCATTCACAGCTCTTCCCAACAGCAGCCTGGAACCTCCTTGCAACCTGGGAGGAAAATTCCTCCATGCTTATCTTCTGAGTAGATCTAAGACTGCCCAGCCTCCTGCAAAGCTGGCCCTGGGCTAGAACCTAAGCATGCGCAGTGTTGAAGGGAGTTGATTTAAAACCCTATTAAATACGTACAGTATTTCTACCAACTGTCAGCTAGCAAGTCAAATCATTTCTTCAAATAGTGAAAATTAAACAAAGTGCTATACAGAAAGTATAGTTTAGGGAAGATTCCCAGGATATTGAATGAGACAAATAAACATCCATAATTGTAAAACTCATGTTTAAATTTGCATAGCCTCATGTGACCCAAGACTCTGAAGGGCCAGAGACTGGCAGGCGCACTCCCAATCAGAATGAAATGCATGTGATTGAAATCACAGAAAAGTGGCTCTTCTATGCTTCAGACCTAAAGCAGTTCATCTTTAAAATGGGCAAATCTAGGAAATTCTCTTCATTTTAGAATTTGAAAAACGCCCAACATTAAATGCTTTGATGCTGTAGGTACGCTAACACCACCCATGTCTGAACATGGTGCTTGCAGGGAAACCAAGACGATATTAATTTTGTTGTCTCCTGGATTTTCCGGCCTGTGAATCAAATCATCACCCCCTACATTCCAGAATCAAGAGAAATTCTTCCTTTCCTCTTTTCCCTGGTTTCTACCCCAGGATCAAGCTTTCAGCACGTTTCCGTACGGAATCCTGCCAGCTCTATGCTACTTTTCTGCTTTAAGTCTCTTCAGTTTCTTCTTGCAAAATTCTCTGCACATTTTCTGTTTTCTTCTATGAGTTTAACACAACTGCTTTATCACAGTCACACAGTGCTCCTTTCTCCTCAACAAGGAACGACGCCCTCGTCCCTGAAGTGCCCACTCGCACGAGTCGCAGTCAACCTACCGCTTTGTAATGTCCACAACGGAGGAAAGCACACCGGCTCCTGGTTTTCAGATACACCTATGTTCAGAGACCTTCAGTTAAAAACGGTCTGTGCTTTGTTTGCAGGATGGGGTAGACGTGGGTTTTCAGTGTAAGGGAAGATGTAATTATAGCTGAAATTCATGTCCATGCCCGTGGATTTGATAAATATCGTCTGAAGGACTCCTTGGACTCAACACTGGGGTTACAAAGGAAAAATCTGGTAAAATCTCTACTGCCCATTGTCTGCAGCTAGGTAGGGGCAAGAGACTGTTCACAGGCCATCGCAAGTTGGGCCAGGCATGGGTCTCCTAGTCCAGGCTTGGAGGGTCCCATGGGAGCTAAACCTGCGTCTGCACCTCTGGGGAAAGTTCATAACCTCACTATGGACAATTAAATCATACATGGAGTTGCCGGGCATGGTCATGCCTGCCTGTAATCCCAGCATTCGGGAAGCTGAGGCAGGAAGATCATTGTGAGTTCAAGACCAGCCTGGGCTACAAAGTGAGCTCAAGGCCAGCCTGAACAGCATAGCGAGACCCTGTCTCAAAAAGAAAAAAAAAAAAACTCATACATAGAGTGATGTAAAAAAAAAAAAAAAGATCAGTAAAAGAGAATAGACACTGTCTTTCCAAAGAATTTTACAATACGATGTATGCAGAGGTAGGCTTGATGCGTGCCCATTGATCCCCAGGTTGGAATATGAAGCAAGTAAAACCTACATTTAATTTCAAAGTCCCAGACAAGATTCAGCTATGGTGGTCTGGGTGTATTTATTGTGGCTTTTAAGAACAGATGATACTTACATAATCATCATGGTTTAATCAAATGAGCTCTCTGAGACTTACTGTCATTTGTTTTCTATCCACTCTTCACGCGTGTTATGTTTGAGTATGTCTACATGTGTGTCTTTGTATGGTCATTTATAGATTTTTAAAGAAAAAAGTGAGTATAAAAAACCAATGAAATACAAAGTAACATTTTCTGGTGCTGATTATAAGTGGCCACCTGGAAATCCAGGAGGCTGGCCAGTGCAGACTTCTGACTTTCTGCAGGGCTGGACTCATAGGGACCCACTTTGGACTCGCTGCTGATGGCAGAGCCTCCCAGGGCTGCTCTGCTGTGAAAGTCCATCGTGTGTGGAGATCTTCCCTCTGGCTCAGGGAATCACTCCCAGCCCAGGCTCTGAGACAGGAAGAACAGGGCCAGCACTGGTGACGTCCCCCCTGACTCCCAGGAGACTGAGGCTTCTGTCCACGGGGGCCAGGAGCTGGAAACCCCAAGGGCTTCTTACTCAAATTATCATCGCATTCATGCAGCAGGGACCAAGTCCGGCTGTGTTTTCCTTATCCACGTTTTCTGTGGGGAGGGATGATAAGAAGTCAGCATCACTGGGCTGATACTTTTCAAAACAATGCTGTGTAGAGGACATTGTTTTTGAAATTTAATCATTCATCTGTACCTTAGGATGAAATTATAAATTTGAGATTTACTAAGCAAGATCTTGAAACTGGAGAACCATCATCTTACAGCATTGTTGGCTCCATTCTACTCTCTACCTGCATAGTCAGCTGCGTTATTACTGTCCTAGCTAAAGGCACACCCACACGGACTTTGCCGCTTGCACGTTGGTGTCTGTGTGTGATGGAGCTCGCTGTCTGTTTACAAACTCTTTCCACGGCCTTCTGAAAATATAAAGAGGGTGGGGTGGGGCTGACATTCCTTAGTGTTTACAGGATGCCAGACATAAACAGCCAGGCGGATCAGGGTTTAACTCCTACCAGGTATGCAGCATGAGGCTAGTAGGCAAGGTACATGGGATGCCAAATTGCATGAATTTTCAAAGCAAAGGATACATTTTCCCAGAGCTTTCTTAAAACACAGGAACAGACACAAGGGGCAGCTTAGGAAGAAAGAAAGCAAAAGCCAGGAACCTGGCCTTGTATTCACTGGCAAAGAAGACAAGAATAGAGCAAGATATCAATCTGCAAATATTTGAAAGCATAAACACTATGGAGTGAGAACATTTTTTGGCCTTGTAGGCATGAGGTTAGCCAGCCTTCATATCAAGACATGACACTGTTAACTGCCATTGGAAATTGGAAGCAACATTCACAGAAATCAAGGGGAAAAAGAAGTTTCCTTGCCAGATACAGATATTTTGAGGGGGTGAAGGGTCAGTCCATTAAAGGAGACGCATAATGCGGATACATTCAACGCGGTGCTGGTGAGCCTACGCGTGCCATTGTGGGCTGCGGTTATCACTGAGAACTCTAAAAAGTTCACCGTCACTGCTAGGTTCTATGTTTGCCGCTAGCAAAGTGGTTCCTTGAGCTTTAAATTCGGGGCTTTCCAGGTATAAAATGTGCATCATTAACTCCAGAAAAGCAGCTCTGGCAGCATCTTACCCTGGAACCTAGACATGACCCGAATGTTAAATGATAGTGCATAAACTACCCTTCACAGCAACTTGCCAGTGACATGAAAAATGTCCCAGCTCTCCAGGTCGATTTTCCATCTATCATTTGATATGTCTAGGCACCATCATGTAGTGCGTCTGCTTATGCTTTCTCAGGGTTACTTAGCAGGCTAACACCTATACAGGTTAAATTCTTTCTTTCATTCAGGAAACAAGTGTTGGGCCTTTATTATGCAAGACATTGTTGAATAGATTCACCATGAAACTGGCAACAGGCTGGCTTCAGGGCTTTTCACAGGAATAGATCATCTCCAAATCTTCCTACTAGTCTCACAGTTACAATTTTGCATTCATTTTTTCCTCAAAGAAAACCCCAAATTATATAACCTTAAATTCTATAAAATCTTAAATAACCTCATCATTGCAGACTCTCATAACCATTAGCCTGATACTGGGGCAGCTCTGCCTAAAATAGGGTGTGCATGAGGACAAGCTCAAACCTCTATATCCTCCAAGCACCCGGAACTCCCACTGCAGTACTCCTCCCATGAGTAACCCCTCTCTACTGCAGTAATCAGGTTGTCCTGTAATCTTAGGGACATGGTCTGCCATTCCCAGGATGTCATCTGCCCTAAATTCCTGTGACTTTTGACCAGCCCAGGACAGAAGGGTCTCCTTGCTTTGTTGAATGTGGATTACTGCTGTCAAGACTGTTCTGCATTTGAGCTGCAGGGTCACAGGAGAGAAACAAAGAAGATATTGCTTATTCTGTCGCTAATTCTTCCCAACATTTCCCCTTTATGTGCTCGGTCCCTGGAAAGTACAGACATGCTCTTCCCCTTAACTAATTCCTTCTGGACACGAGGCAGGTGGTTGGCACATGTGTGCTTTTGTACCTGTCTGGTTTGCTTCTTGCCTTTGCCTTTTACAAAGCCACACACTCTATTTTTGCAAACGTGGAGGCTAACAATCATTCTTGCAAAGATAGCACTGCATTACTGCTGTGCTAAAGACGGAAGGAAATGACCGGACCTGACTTTCTTCTTGTGATTCTACTGATGTTGTGAGAGTGATCAGGCAGCCCTGAACCACCTTCTTATTATAACCACAGTAGCTGGAATTTCATGCTATAGAATTTCAGGGGAGAATCACAAACTCTGTCCTAGAATCCAGCCACGCATGAACTTCTTCTAGAATCAAATCACATCATGGTACTTATCGGTTTATTGATTTCTCCAGCTAGGAGACAATGCCATCAGAGGGTCACTAATCCCTGCCCTCCTCCTCGAGCCCGGACCCCCTCTCTATGGAAAGAGCGCAGCTGCGAGGATGTGGGCTCCCCCAGCCACTGCTGGGTGAGCTGCATTCTGCAGCGATCGTATTTGTCAAGTTCAGCCATCTCACCCCTCTTTTATTAGGAATACCTATGTTCCCTGTTTTTTCTTTTCATCTCAACAAAGTAATACAGTAAGTAAAATTTCTTTCCCAGAACCGTTGTATACAAATTATTAATTATTTCATCTCCCTCTCTGCCCTTAATTCTCCCTTTAGAAGTGAAGAGTGGATTCCCTTTATTCCTTTAGCTTAGGGAAGATTCAAAGATCTGGCCTTTCTGGGGCTGTTTACCTCTGAACTTCTGCCTGGTCACACGGTTCCTTTATCTGTCTATGCAGCTGGTCCAGGAAGCTACCTGAGGAGCAGTGAAGAGCCAGCTGTGGTGGGTCACGCCTGTCCTCCACAGGCACAAAGCAAGGGCTGCTCTTGGCTCACTCGGTACCTGTTCTTTGCCTGTGTCAACCTTGCTGGCCACAGCCCACATTGCACCAGAGGAGAGAGAAGGGTAGATAGTAACCTGTCTGACTGGCTCTTTGCCTACATTTGTTAATAAGCCACAAACACTTTTTTTTGCAAGCAAAAGCTAACATTCATTTTTGCAACAAGTTCTTTTTTGCTGGAGAGTTATTTTTACTTGAAAAAACGAATTCACATATTTAGAGACACCTGACTTGCTTGGGTGTGAAGTGCTTCAGCTGCTACAGGGGCAGCACTGCCATTGTACTGAAGACTGAAGGAAGTGACTAGGAGGTTGGCACACCTTACACGAGCATGCCCAGGAGCTGGGCACTTGCAGACACACTCTGCTTATGGCTCACCCTTTGCACGGTTGCTTCTAAGATTCCAATGCAGCTGCAGCTGCATGCGCATGCACACACACGCACATGCACACACACACACACACACACACACACACACACACACTCCAGACTCAACCCTGGCCTCTGAAGGAAGGGTTGTACAAGGAAGTCAGTGACTGCCCGGAGCCTCCAGCAGATGAGTGGTGACTGCGCAGGAAAGACTATGTCAAGAATTTGACATTTACTGATTAAGGCAGAAAAACTTTGCCTCTCTAGTCAGTGCCTCTAGCCACAATTGGTGGATTTTCTTGTATCCAGAATGTCGCTGTTGTTCTGGTATAAAATGACACACACACACACGCACATGTGCACACACACACGTGCACGCACGCACACTCACCACCCCCCAAACAAGAACACCCAACTTTTCAAGGTTTCTTCCAAGCAGGAGAGGGGTTGTGGTCAGTCCCCAAGGAAGGAGCCGAAAGACCTGCTTTTGTTGGCTCCCAGAGCACTGGCATGGGAAACCTGGGGTCTCACGCTCTCTTTCCCCCCAATTGACGGCTGTCTGCACTGGTTAAAAGTGTGAGGAGAGGAAATTGAGGAAGTAGCGCTTTCTGCAAAGTGACCACAACTGTTGGTACAAGGAATGATTCGCCAGAGAGAAGGCGGGCTCTTTAGAAATGCATTTTCCTTAAGAAACCAGAATTACAGACTTCTTCTATGCTGATTTCTCTAAAACTCCCAAACTACTTATGCATTTACTTAATTCAGTGAAAAAAATTTCTGTGACGGGACCCCTGGAGATTTGGCTAAACAATGCCCCACTCCAGCTTTTTGTTGCTGATGCCCCAGACAACCTCTGGGTCACTCCCTTCGTGGTCAGTTTATTATATGACTGCCAGGGAAGCAGGAAAACTGTAAATCAGTAAAACCCCAGGAAGGGACGGGAAGAGCAGAGCCCGGGAAAGCGGTATGCGAGGTAAGTGTGTCTCCTGGTGGAGCTGCCAGTCTCCCTGATGTGCAGACTTCACCAAAGAACACCCTTTAAAAGTGCCGTCTGGTTTTACGCGACACTTTCTCGTCATCTTTAAGAACAATTTTTAATTGGAGAGAATGTACCACCTAAGGCCATAACCGATTGTGACTTCTTTGTTTAAGCATTTGAGAGAGGAAAAAACAGGAAAGGACCTGGAATAACAGTTGACGGTGTGCAATCCTGAGGCTGCAAAGCAAGAACTCTGAGAGTCACTGAGAACTTTTTCAAAATCCTTCTTAAAGGTCAAGAGGAAAAAGTTAAGATATGTTCAGATAAAAAGAAGTACCTCCAAACCTGTGAGTGTTGTGGCAGAGACGTTTGCCTTTGGTTTTCTAAAAGTTCCATGGGTTTTTTTGTTTGTTTGGTTGGTTGGGTTTTTTGGGCATATTTTCTAACCTGTAACCTAAAGAAACCGTGAGGTCAAGAAACAGCGATAGAACAAAAACCCTGACGTCCTTCAGGCGACTAAATGACTAACTTCACAAGCACAGCGAGGAGACGAAAGTAGACTTTACAGGACCAATGTGGAAATTTCACCCTGTATAACATTTACTAGCTCAGAATAGTCTAAACCCACATGCAGTTATACACAGATTATAAAAAGCATTATCCACGGGTCGTGAACAAAGTTCGTAACGTTTGCAGTCAGAATTGTTTACATTCCTTATACCTACCGCACAGAAAACTTACGTAACTTTTTTTCTCATAAGGATAGGTAACAGATTTGAAAATATTCCGGTCAGGTTTCGCCTTACAGCAGCCTAAACTGATCTCACCACCAACAAAAGAAATGACTGCCAGAAAATTAGCCAAAGAACTATATAATCGCTGACAATCAATAGCAAACAGACACTGTGACCGTAAAGCACTTGCCAAAAAAGTCAAAGTAATTCTCCCGCGTCTAGAGCCATTCCACCCACAGGGAGTTAGACAACATCTGGGTAGTGTTTCACAGGCAAGAATAAAGGACTCTTTTCTGCTCTGCCCCATCATTAAGGAAAAACCCGTTTTTCACATGCAAACGGCACTTGTAAATTCCCCCAGATAAGCTTGGACGCCTTGAATGATTTAAGTTTGAAAAGAATCTCAACGTTTTCATTACCTTCAGAAGTGAAGTTTGCAAACACATCTCCAGTCTGCACCCTGAGCTGGTGTGGACGGAGCGTGCGCTTCTTACCTGCAGAGCTCCATGCTGACTGCAGGCTCCTGGCCGGAGGAGACTTAGGGCAGGCAAAGAACTGAGCAGTCGTGGGTCGCAGGTTGCCTGGGGAAAGATAGGTGCTGGGGTTTCTCCAGAGGTACGCTCTCGCTGTGCACTGTCAGTCAAAAACAAGTTAGTACAAGTTTGAGTAGGAATTACCTGAAAGGACTGAAGAGAGAAAGAAAGAGGTTGGGAGAGATTAGGCAGAGGAGGGAGGGGCGGAGAAGGAGGGAGGGAGGAAAGGAGAGAGAGAGAGAGAGAGAGAGAGAGAGAATGGCTATCAGAGAAAGGAGTCCATGATGTCACTGTGTATCTTAAAGTCCTAAGGAAATCTACGGACCAGCACAGGATTCTCACCTGTGTAAGAGAAAACTGAAACCTTCTTTAGAGAAGGTCAGTTAATCTCTGAAGAAACTTTGGCCACCCTTATCAAAGCCTTTTTAAAGGTCTCTTTGCATATGTAAACTATAAATAAATAACCAGGTTATCTTTTCCAACCAGCTCTCCTTTACATGCCCTTCTCCCCACCTCTTCCTTCTCCTCACCCCAAAGGGACATTAGCAAAAATCCCCGCCTCCTGGGGAGGCAGGGCTCAGGGACAGTCCATGCCTGAATCCCAAAGACAGATGTCACACAGGGGAATGCCTGCGTTCAGCTCCGTGCTGGTTTTCCCACCGCCTTTGGTCCCCTCCTGGACAAACACAAGCTAGTTGGACAGATGTGGGTAAAGTTGGGTATTTGCGGACGGTGGGAATTGGGCTGGGGGAATCACCTTGGAACCTGGCCCTATTTTTTCTCACAGTCTAATATTTTTATGATAAATGGCCAGAAATCTTTGGAGAAGACAGGTAAGGGGAGATCTTTCGGGTCTGGCAATGAAGTCATGAGGGTCTTTCTGGAACCCAGCAAAGTGTCTTTCTTGAAGTCACTGGGTCGAAGGGTTTGTCTGTGGCCTTTGTGCTTCCCTGGCCCTCCTGGAACACAGCATACGGGGATCCTGGTGATGCTTCAGGTAGCAAGACACTCCTCCACTAGTCCAAAGGCAGTGCTGAGAGGAGCAAAGGTTTTTGGTCACAGAGGCGGTGGGGACACATTGCATGTCCCCTGCGCAGACTTTCCGCCTTGAAAGTTCTCCCTCTGCTCTCCTTCAAGGCCCAACTCCTTATCAGCAATCAGGGCTTAACCACCTGATCCCTGCCCAGGAGGTCGCCCTTGAGTGTGGCCCTGGCCCACCTCTGTGCTTCATGCCCTTCCTGTTTTATGTGTCATTCACCTCCGTGGAGCTCATCCCATCTCTATCATTTCTGGTCTGTGTCCCATTTTGGAATTTGACCATGCCTGATTTGGTTGCCAAACGTCCTCTTTTCAGAGACAGCTGACACATCAGAAACCCTCAGAAAAGCATATGGATAAAAGATTATGAGTAGAGGATACGATTTCACGCAATTCAACTTTAATTCTTATCTTCTTATGTTTAGTGATTATATCCAGCCTCAGCTCCTGTGAGCAAACTAGTATTCGAATACTCATTGTAGAAAACCTTTAAAACCATCGATTTGCTGCTCAGATCAAAATACAAGCATGAGTAGTCATCTTTTAAGGGCCAGGAAACAGAAGCCAGAGAGGGTCAGCGATTCGGCCAAAGTCACAGAGTGACAGAACAAGCAGCTCTTGTCCCTCTTGGTTCTTGTGTGCTCTGTTGTTCCACATTCTTCTCAAATTACTGTTTCGTGGGCATGCACATAGACTCCTCGAGCATCCAGGGATGCACAGTTCTGAGTCCCTGCAGAACTGTCCGTGAACGAACTGATACTCATTCACGGTGGTAAGTCCCCAGGAGTACGGATGTGTTAAAAAAGTTAAATGCTAAGGCAGTGTTCTTTATTGCAGTCCTGTTTTCCTGTTTTTGTTCTTTTTCATTTGGTAGTGTGTCAGCAATTAGATCAGGAGGCTGCCAATCTAACAGAATTTGTCCAGGGAGGTGAGGCATTATTAATGCATGACTGGAGTGCGTACAAAAGCTTAGGAAAATTCTAGACGACATTTCTACAAGACATCTATCATAGGGGATAGACTTTATTTTGGATGTTTCAGTGCCAGAATGATCTGTCCAGGTATTTCTGGAAATTTCTGATGCTAAGGGAGGAAAATAAGGGACACTTCTAATCCTGGTAATAAATATTTTGTGTCACTCAATCTCCCTGCCATTCAGTGATCTAAACCTGCTTCACAGCCTGGTTTTTAGGAGTCAGATCTAAAATCTGCTGTACAAGATTACATGAAACAATATTGCTGATTGATTTGTCATTAAAGATGATTAATAGTGGCCGGGGATCTAGCTCAGTGGCCTAAGTGCCTGCCTGGCAAGCGCGAGGTCATAAGTTCAATCCCCGGTGCCACCAAAAAAAAAAAAGAGAGAATGAAGATGATTAATAGTACTAATCTTTAAACCTAAAATAAACAACAAACCTGAATGACTATTTGGTACCTCCTTTTCTCCTTCCTTCCTTCTTTCCTTGCCCATTGCATCCCATCTCTCTCTTCCTCCCTCCCTTCCTCCCTCCCTTGCTCTTTTCCCCTATCTGGCAGTTAATTGAAAGCAAGACTTATATGTGTCAAATTTGAATAAAAATATACAGCTAAAATATGTATTTTTCCCTGAAGTTCTAAAAAGATATCTGAGTACTGGGCAGAAATCTTCAAAAGCACCAACATTGTAAAGAGATCCATTTCCTAAGAATACTTTCCAAAAACAGAAAAAAAAAATTGCTAAAGTGCTTCCAGTTCTCGTCTTGGCTTGGATGGAGACATATAAAACCTTGAAGGGTGATGAGAGGAAAACCAAACATTTTTACCTTTGAATAGATTCTGTTTCTGTTGTGTTAGGGGTGGAGCTACTTAAGGAGGATTAAGTCAATTCTTGTGACTTTATCAGCACTGTACAACATGCCACCAAGAGCTTCAAGAGGGGGCTCAGGCATGATGCGACAGTTGCTTCTGGCTTGGAGATACCCCTTGAAATGCAAATGATCCATGGAGAGTAAAGGGTGACCCTGTCCGTGCTCTGAAGACTCTGCAGGCCTGCGGGGAGGACCTGCTTACCTCTGGCTTCCTAGGCAGAAGTGCGTCGTAGGTAGCCAAAGTCAAAATCTTACCTTGGGATGGGAGCTCCAGAAGCAGATGTTCAGACAAGATTGCACACACACTTTATTAAAGAAGCCGTTCAGGAAGGAACCTAGAGGGGCACTGGAGGAAGTAAGTTAGGCGGAAAGAAGCCAGGATACAACTGTGGGCCAAGGCCGAGGTCCAGCCCCTGCCTGATCCTGGGTTCTGATACCGAGGACAGCACCTAGTTAGGCAGCCGGGTTTTCATTGTCCTGCTCAAGTAGCCTTGGGCTAAGGAAAGAAGCAGCGTTAGGTGCAAGGGATCTTCTGAGCCTTGGGGCTTTCTGCATTTGCAATAGCAGTGGCTCCCATGGCCCCCAGGCAATGTGATTAAGGTGGCGAGGGGTGGCACAGACACATGGGAAGCAGCAAAGGGAGCCTGAGCACCAGTAGCCCCTCCTGGGAAAGCAGAATGTCTCCCTCGTCATGGGTTCCCCTCACTCTTTCAGCGTCTCCCACCCTCCTTCTCTACTCCCTCCATCTCCCGGGCAAAATAGAATCAGGAATCTTGGGACTGAATTTGGAAGGTGATACATGTGGTCATTTATTCCAAGCAGCGGAAGGGTCCTAGCAGGGTTTTCTTATGGCTACCAGACCTCTTTGTCACATGACAACTTGGTTTGATTACTAACGAACCTAGGTGCTGCGTTCTCTTTGCTGGATTACAAAAACTTCCCAGTCTGTACACTATTTAAATTACTGGAAGATGCATAAAGAGCTCACTGTCACATAGCATGAGATATGCTGCACGTAGAAGCACGTCAGAGGCCCACAGAGGGCTAACTCTTCCCAGAGTTGAAGGCAGGCTTCCAGAGCAGCGAATGATGAACTTTAACCCGTAAGATTTCCACAGGTGGACTCGAAGAAGTGTTGCAGACGCAGCAGGTGTGAAGGGTAAAAGAGCCGAGAGATCTGTCCTCCTAGATGGGTTAGCAACGGAGCACTAACCTCGGCCTCCTGGACCTTAGCCAGAACCACAAGGAAAATGGCTTTGGTTACTGAATCCCACCTCCCCTTGTCCTTGGATACCATTGGGGGAGGCAGTTGAGCTGAGTGCATCTTCCAGTCTCCCAGTGGAGGGTTCCCCACCTTCCCACTACCCTCCTCAATACAAAGGTTTCCTCCTGGGGAAAACAGTAAGGCCATTTTAGGGCCCCTGTGCACTCATTAATTAGACGGCAAAAAAATTGCCAAGAGGTGAAAACATTACTTGAGAAACACATT
>RJWT010018755.1:0-18721 GCA_004365215.1 Cuniculus paca
CTGTAAATGTATGAATAACCATTTTGAAGAAAGCAAGAGACACTAGGGTAACCATTGTTATTCTCCGGTTGTTATGTCTTAAAAACCTGTATACCTTGCAGTGTTCTCTTTTGAAAGGCTATTTTGTGTTTGACTCTATTCTGTCTTCTTTTGCTTTTCTCGTTCTGTTTTGTTTTGTTGTGTACTATTCTCTTTAAAAAAAAAAACAGATCATCAGAATGCTGATACACATATGGACAGTAAAGGCCATGCTGAGATTTCAAATGAAAATAACAGTTCTACGGGAAAAAAAAAACAAAGGTTATCCTTACTGCACTTTGCCAACAATGTGAGTTGATTGTGTCCATTTGCTAAGGCTTTGCAGATAAACTTCAAGATGATTGACTAATATATCTGGAGGAAAAGTTTTAAAATAGCCAAACACTCAGGGTCTGCCATGAATGTTACTACCCACTGGTAAACAGTTCTGGAGCAAGAATCGGTATCATATATAAAGAAAATAGAAAAAGTTTTTAAAATGCAGCCTGGCTAGGAAAAGGAGTGCAAAGTGTGCAAGGGTACAGTTAAGGGTACAGGGAAGAATCATTTCAGCAATGAACCCAATAGTACCCTGTCCCCAAGACAACCTTGGAACTCATATTACCATCTTTCTAGTTATGAATTGGAGAACAAACTCGAATCAATGTTTTAGGATAGAAAACCTCTAGAACACCCAAATGATAGGGCAACAGAAAGTGGGCAAAATTTGCATTTATTATTTAGCTTCCATCTAGTGTAAAATATATACCAGTTTCTTGTTATTTGGAGATAAATCTCTGGAGGATAGCTGAACCCAAAAGAAGTATTGGTTTGAATGTTATAAAAGTGGATGTTCCTAATACAATATTAAAAATTACCAAGTCAGGACCTTGGATGATCCCTTAGAAGCAAATAGGAGATGTGAGAAATCTACTTTATTCTTGTTAATCACTGTTTCCATTTTTTGGTATGGTTATAAAGTTCATTTCACTGTCAAGAAGTACTAGCTTGAGGCAAGAGCCTAAGGGGAATCAGATGTTAATTTTGACCTCTGATCCTATCCTTGAAGTAATTCTTTTCCATAAAGAAATTTACATACAGGGCTTTGACAATTCCAGGCATTGACAAGTAGCTGCTCATTGCAATAAATGTGCATCGTATAGTTTAGACTTTAGGGTTACTGAATGGTTTGGAAAAATGGGAAGATTTATTATTTACACTGAATTTTATAAATTGTTATACTAATCACAAATTTTTATAAGAATCATGTATTTTTATTTTATTGTAAGATAAACAATGATATTCTTAAATTTTATCTACTACTTGTGTGGCATACAAAATCCGGTTTCAGGGGCCACGGATTTAGCTCAGCAGCACAAGTGCCTAGCAAGTGCAAGGTTATGAGATCTATCTCTGGTTAAAAAAAAAAAAAAACAACAACAACAACAAAAAAAATACAGAGTTTTCTTTTCAAATCATTTTTAAATAAAGTATTCTTTATATGTCTCTGCATCTTTTCTTTCTTTTTTGGGGAGAGAGCTTTTTAAAATATAGTTTAAAACTATTTTGTACCAATACCATATATTAATTTTACAAATGTAAAATTTTTATTAGCTGTTAAAGCATTTGCAAAAACCACACATCCTACTTCAGGTTTTTTGCTCAATATCTATAAGAAAATTAATTTTTAAATTAGAAAACATAAAAATGCTTTCATATAGAAAAGAAAATCTGATTTTAAAGACAATATTCAGTAAGAATGTCCACCCAGGAAATAACAAATTTTCACAGGATACCAAGCTGGACAGAAGCTGCAGCAAATCCGCTACAAAGCTCTGTTTAACACCAGTCCGAGATACTAAGCAAAACTGTATCATCATTCTTCATTAGAAACCTAGACACCACTCAAGGTGGCTTTTTGTACTTAAAAAGAGACATTTTTCAACGTGAGCATTCTGAAAGTTACAGATCAAAGCAACACTTCCAACTTAACAGCCACATGCAGGTATCTTCCTCCTGCATCTTTTCTTGAATGAATCGGCATTCTTAAGTGTCGATTTTCCATGTTTCTGCCCAAGATTCATCTCTAAAACATTTGGCCACCTTATTCATGCGTTCATTCATTCAGCCGGTGAGAAGCTTTGTAGGCCCAGTGGGTACGAACTACTTGGATTCAAGGAACCAAACAATGGCACAAAAGGAAAAAATTCTCAACAGAAAATTCTGAAAAGAACAGCAGTATGACTTTTACCATGTAAAATATGGATATTTTCTAATCTCAAAACTGAAGTAAAATTTATCTAAGGGATTAGCATTCCTGAATTTAAAAAAAGACAATAAATCTTATTAATCATCTTAATTTGGTGTTAAAAGTTCTGTGTGAGAAATTTGTGAAACACTGTGACCATATTTCTAAAAAGTGATTACCATGATAGTTTAACCATCTAGTTTTCTCAACTATAAGATTTATTCAATATCACTACTTACCTATATAAAATTAATTCTGAGATTTTATTGATGTGACAGGATTTAGTCATCTGTAAAAAGAATAAGATTAGAAAGTTAAGTATATTCTAAAATACTGAGGACCATGCCTGTTTCATAAATTATTTGGTAGACTGAAAGACTTCATGAGAATTTACAAGGTTTCTTTTTCTAATCGATATCACAGAAACTGCAAAATCAATTTTGACTACTCCCATATGTGGCAAAACAGAAACAAGCCACCAACCACATCTATTGGCTCAGTAAAGATCATTGCAAACTATAAGATATATAAATGAATTAATAAATAAAAACACAAAACATTTTTAAGATAACCCAAGGTACTTAACTTGAATTTTTAAAGTACACGTAAGTTGATGAGCTATATTTTTTTTCACAAAGTGAGAATACTTGGTTCCAAACAAAATTTAGGACCAATTTTCATAATTAAAACTAAGTTGGTGAACTTTCACATTTTTGAGTTTTGCAATCTGAAATTATAATGATGCATTATTTTGATTGTATGAATATTTTAACTGTTAGAAACATCTCAAAAATGTTGAAAGATGAGATGATTATGGTTTATTGTTGTTCAAATTGTGTATTATTAAATCTGAAATACAATTTTGATAAATTTGATATTTCCTCTTTTTTGACACAATTCTGTTTTGTTTCACAAAAACAACTCTACAACATTTACTGTAACCTGGTTATAAGCATAAAAGTAATCAAAACATCTCAAAAAATGTTTTAGAAGTTTACTCCCCAAAAATGGCATTTTGTAGTTAGGCTGCATGCAAAGTAGCATGCACCAGATTTGTCTCCAATTCATTTTATGTACCTGTAAGTAACATTAAAATCATTTCTCTTCTTTGACTCTCCATAATTCTTATCATAATTTTATAAGTACAGAATGGGGAATAAGGGTTTGCTCTTAAAAGTCTTCACCTGTATTTGGCGCTTGTACTTACTGAAAGTCTCATACTGGTCTACTTAAATTGCAAGAATCATATTTTTAATACTACATGGGAAAGGGGTAGAAAAGTTTGTATTGGTAAGCACTAAGTCCATTTCATTAAGAAAAATGAACAATGTAGCTTATATTCATTGTTTTTTTATATGATTGGCAATTGTACGTGCCAACTGAAGATATGTTATCACAATAGACCTAGGCTTACAATGTTTCTTCAAATCATTTACAACGTTGTGCAAATGCCTGGGCAAAGCTGTTTTAACTTCTGAAATTATTATCGTTTAATTTCACTTGCAAAAAAAAAAAACTAAATAACTTGATTTCACTTTTGGGTAAAGTCAGTACAAGCCCATTTGTTGTTCACTTTTCTCTAACACAGCTGAAATGATTTAGTGAGTATCAATGGCATGAATATGAAGCTGAAGTTGAATTCCACTTCCATTGGTTGTTACTTTAAGTAATCTCTGTTAAGTGTAAAAGAACCTGTGACTTGCTTCTGATTCATTGAATACAACACAGATGATGTGGTACAATCATATTATGCCAAGGATATTAGAGCTAGAAACTATGTGTGGTTGTGATGAAATAAGCAGCCATATTAAAGAGTCCCTGATGGCAAAAGTAAAAACAAAAAATGAACAACAATCAAAAAAAAAAAAAAAACAGCCAACTTCCAAAGTCTTGGCTATACTGCTGTAAGGAAGTGAATTCTGTCAACATCTAATGGAAATTTTTGTCAGTGGCTTGTTTCCAGATGAGCCTGCAGATGAGACTGCAGCCTCATCAATACCCGGCTAACAGCCTTGCAAAACCTTGGACTTTCCTATGCCATGCCTGGAATCTTGCTCAAAAACTGCACAACAGTAAGCAAGCCTTGGTTAAACCACTAAGGTTTTAGTAGTTTGCTACACAAAATAGGTTGTATAACAATGCACGACTAATCTTATCCATATAATTTTCTTTAGCTAAGGACATTATTACTTTTTTTAATAAACTATCTTTGACACTAGATTTTGCTTGCAGGTTAGTTTATTATTCCACTGTCTGGAAGATGAATTCCAAAAGTTTAGCACATTATTTCCTGCAAATTTTCTCTATCAAAAACAGACACACACACACACACACACAAATAATTTTAACCATTTCTTATAGCATGTTAGATATCAGAATACATTAATTGCATGAATGAATAAATAAATGATCATGAATTCAAAGTTTGAGAATATTACATGGCATTTGGGTGGCAAAATATATGAACTAAATAGCCTAGCTATATAGCCTGTACTTCCTCTATAAAGTAGAACGCACAACTGTATTTCCATTGTAGAACTGTGTTGTAGAGTAAGTGATATAAAATAATAGCTAATGCGTTTAAAGATGTGTCTAGTATTTAATAATAGCTTAGAACATCCCCAGTTTCTCTCACTAGGCCTGAGCTCACAGAAAGTTCAAATCTCAAACTGGTACTCAAGTATAGCAATCATATCATCCTATATCATATACCTTTTATCATTTAAAATGTATTTGTTTCAGATACACATTTCAGTAATATTTTATATGTTTTAATATCAAAAATGTCTTAAAATTCTTTTTTGGTATGAGGCAGCAGTCTAAGTTTTGAAGAGTATTTCTTTTCTTATCTACCAGACATTTAAAAAATCAAAAAACTTTCTAACTCATGCAAATTCATCTAACAGTTCATTAAATTCTAACTTCTACATGAAAATAATACAGACACTGATTTCCTGCTATTTCAAATGTTTCTATTCAGCAGAAACTGAATCTATTATCTATTGCCAGCCTTTTCATTTCAAAACTCCTAACTCTTCAGACAGGTTCAAACTATTCAGAAGAAAATGTCTGTAAAGTTAGGACACAGACGTAAGTGTAACAAAGTGCTATTTTTGTTGTTAAAAACAGAACAGCTGGGATTTAATATTTTTTACATAATATAGAAGAAATCATATTGAGCTGTTTGAACTCCACAGTAAAACTCTATAGTGAAATTTTAAAAATCATATGCCTTTATATTTAACATAACATATGAGAAACATTACTTTCTAAATAATATTTCTCAGATGAAATAACCACCAAAGACTTTTATGTATTTCAATGATTCATTTTGGAGAAAACTAAACTATGAGATAGTTATTACCTCTGGGTCATGTTAGGACAAATGATAGTGAGGAAAAATTGTATGTGGTCCATATTCGAATATTAGACATTTGTTCTTCACAGATGGCAAGAAAACTCCTAGGCTGCCTTGACTTCTACCAATAACTGCTGCCATTCGTTTCCCTGAAGTGAAACATCTGGTTTATATTTGATTTTGAAAAAAAAAATCTTTTATGTCACATGGTTCATCAGCTATAGTGGTTAGCTACTGTGTAACAAACAACCTCAACATTAAAGTAAACGCTTTCTTTCTTATCACAAGGTATTAAGCACATCCGTTAATAGGGTTCAGACTTGGCTTTACTCAGGTAGCCTTACCTATGCTATCAGCTCAGGGTTTTAGTACAGACTGACCGACCTATGCTCAAGATGTTATTGGTTGCCTGGCTGTCAAGTGAAGTAGGGATATCGCGGCTTATACAGAGCAATGTTGGAATCCAAGAAATTAAAAGGAGGGCACAAGCCCTCTAAGCCCATGATGTGGAATTGACACAGAATTCTTGTTTTTCTGCATTTTATTGAACAAAGCATTACAAATCTCACCCATAATGAAGAGGTAAATGAAGATTCTAATTGCTGATGGGACTGAAGGAAAGCACTGCATATGATGTGGATTTAAGAGTGGGTAAATATGTGTGCTCACTTTTTTTCTGCAGAGAGCAAACCACCATGACTTTCCAAGAATTTCACGAATTTGCTAGCTTTATTTTTTATTGTATCCTAATGTTCGAGCTAGCTACATTTTGCTGTTGAAAGCTTGACCCTGTGTCAAAAAAAAAAAGAAAAGCAAACAAAAAGAAAACCTTAACATCCTACGTCTCTATACATCCTGAATGTTAGAAGAACACAGAACAAAACTACTATAGCATCTATTCCAGATGACTGCTATTAGTCTCCTGCTGCCAGCTTCCTCTCTCAAGTATTTGTATTTGATCTGCTCCATTTACCCCTTCGCTAAAATCCAGAGCCCACGCAGCTGTTGTGGGCTACATAGGCTGTGAGTGCATGAACTTCGAACTTAGCGAGACTTGGTTGTAAAACCCAGTGACTCTCCAACTGTTTAACCACAGATAGAAAATTTATCCTCCTAATGTCTGTTTCCTTATCCAGGAAGCCAAGTTTACTGTTTTACATTTCACAGACCTATTGTGAGAACTTAGATGTAGTAAATAGTCCAACAAAGTGCTGTTTTACAGCAGGATTTTAATACTCCCTGTACTTCTTAAAGTTTTTTGGAATGCATCTTTTTCATTGTAGAATATCTTTTCTCATAAGGAAAACAATTTCCAGATTTGGTAATAAAAAAAAATCACAATATTTAAATAGGGAAATATTTAGTTTGTACAATAAAATAAGAGTAAATGCAAGTGAATGTATTATTAAATTTTCATAAATTTTATCATCTTGAGGATATTTACACAACTTCTTCCTATGTTATGTAGGAATGCAAATATATATGCTTGCATGTTTCAAAAGTGCCTATTTCTACGGTACATAAGGGTAAAAAGCCCTATACTTTTGTAGGTGGTTGCATTCTTTGTACTAAGGATTCTGTCATAATTAGTATATAGTGGATTGGCATTATTAATCCTTGATATATTGAAAGATATTGAAGTTATTAATACAAATGAAAAGACATAAAAAGTGACATTGACTAATGGAACACCAAAATATATTACTTGCTGCAACATAATTATTTAAATGGTCTCCACTTAAACTGATGAGGTTAGCACCGCCTCATTTCCACAGGTGTGGTTTGGTAACCAAGCTTTCCACAAGCCAGAAAGAGTGGAAAATTTATATTCTTTTCTGCACAAATAACGCAGGTAAATCATTTCATCTCAGTAATGAGATTTAAAGTCAAATTTCATTCCATGTGGGGATAAGAAGAAAGGGATTGTTGTAAAGTACAGAGAAATGGTAGTAAGATTCTTCCCAAATATATCTTCTCTCATTCAAATAAACAACTCCACATTCCAACTCCTGAGGCGTCCTAAAGGGAATGTGCCTGTGAAACACAGGCTTTGGCCAAGCTGCATAGGTGGATACATTATGGTTGTGACTCAACTCCCTTCTCCTGTGGTCCATAGATCTGTCCTTGTACACATCCTGTCACAAGCTACAGTTTACAACAGGTTCCCCCGTCCAGATTGCTAGAGTAACTCACAGAATATGTTCAGAACCACACCTAGGTCACTTCCTAGGATTGGCATTTGTTACAAAAGCAGGTCTTTGCAAGTTTTCTGTCTGAGGTGAACACCACTGCTCCTTCAACTTTCCATTCTTCCTGCTGACTCTTCTCTGCTTTAACTGCATGTGTCTTTTCTGTTACTCAGCTTTGGTCAATGTCTAGTATTGCGCATAGAACACCAGCTGCATGAATTCTGGTAGAGATTGTTTACCTTGACTTTGCCACTTATTTTGCTGTCAATGTGACCATGATGTTTTTATTTTTCATCAAACTCAACTGTGGTCTGAGATTAAGACTCCTGCTGATCTTTCACTACTTGCCTGACCTTGACTCTTGGTATCCCCACTGCCCTTTCTCTGTGAACAACACTTCCAGATTTACCTACCCTGATAAATCCCAATCGCTTTCTTGTACAACAAAGAAGAGTCACTTATTTAATGGCATAAGTTACTCTTAGGATCTCAGATGTGGAAGTATATGTGTTTTGTATATCTAAATGTAAAGGAAGCATTTATTTTATGAAAATAAATCATTTTAATTTTGGGACCCCATTTATGTAATGCAATGCAATATATAAGCCATTTAGATTTAGTTCCTGCCTCCATCTAAGCTATTATAACTCTGTTTTAAAGCATTTCATTTTTTTATTTTAGAATGCTTTTATTGTAAGCACTAAGTATAATAAATTTAAAGATATGCATTGAAGACAGAAAATATTATGAGGAAAAATTTTATTTTACAGGATAAAAGTAGCATCAGTAACATTTTGTTGTTTGCAAATGTCATGATAAAATAATGAAATAATTTCTGTCTCTTACGCTATCATTAAACAAATGAATTACTAAAATTTGAAAATAAATCAGAATGATAAAAACAACTCTGCCAGCATGTTGTCTCCTTTAAAGGCAAACTGTTGTGTTAAAGACCTAACCACCTTTTGGAGATTTATAATACCTGTAGGACACTGGCAATGACCATTTCATTTTTTTTAAGGAAATGAAACCATCCCACAGGTCTCCAGCTGCTCCTCACATCTGCTTTATTCTCGCTATTTACACACCGAAGTATTGTTGTCCCAAATCATTTGCTCATTCTCTTCATTCACTGAAAGTTCATTTTGTTCAGTATTTTGTTTGCTTTATTTTCTTCTTTGTTTAAAATCATAATCTAAGACTTCTCAGAGAAGCTTTCATTGATTGTCTTACCCGTAGTACTAAACTTTCACTATCCTGTAGCTAGCTAATTTTTCTTTAAAGATTTCTCGTCGTTATACATTGTCATGCATGTACACACACACAAACACATATACATATAATGTGTACTGTTACTACCTGTAACTCACAGGAGACTATCAGCTGCAGTGAGGCAGTACTTCTTCCAAGGAAGAAAATAAATTACACAGATACGTCAGTAAATATACATACAATAAATAATTTATAATGAAATTATTTTTGAAGAGAGAACCCCTAACATTTTCCAGGAGTAGCAGCCATGCTAGTAGCCAGTTTCCCAAATAAGTACTTAAGATTTTTAGCCAAAACCTTAACGCTCAACTATTTCATAGGTTAAAGTTACACTCTGTCCATACATGTTTGGAGAAACCATTCAGAATGATTTCATGCCAGTAGCAGAGATTCTGAGTCAATAGAAAGGGATTAATATTTTGTGGTAAGAAAATACTACACTATTATCAATAATTTTTAAAAATATTAATATAAATAATCATGAAGAGATGGTGGAATTTAAGAGCAATAACTACATTTTAGAGATTAAACTCCAAGCAAACTTTAGTCCTTGCAGTCAAATCACCTTATGATATCATAGTTATCTTCTTTGGTTCTTCTAAGTAAGTTCCAATAACAAAAACTTTTCTTATTTTGGAAAGCATATTTGCATTCCCTGCATACATCCCGAGTTCTACTTGAGAAAACCATTAGTGTTAATATAAAAAATGATAATGGTAAAGTGTTTTGTTATAAATGGCATTCTTAAAAGGCATTTTCAAATTTCTATAATTACTTTCAAATTAATGTAGCATAATGGATTTAAAAAGGATTCTGTGTAAATTGTAAATATTTTAAAAGTCTAAATTTTGTAGTTCATCTTGTAGTAGAAAGTTTATGCTATCTATACATTTTATTCTACTTATATTTTAACTGTAGAGTTAATTAGAACCAAAACATCAAAGAGTCATTATTTTAGAATTTACATTTGTAGACCTACTTGAAACTCCCATGGAATAACTGGGAAATATTTGTACTCAAGAATCATGAATTAATTCATGAGCCTCTTTATAGTTCACATTAACATTGAGATATATCTGGATTAATATGTCTGTTTGAGTGTGAGGTACTTAGACATTACAAATAATGAAGACCTTTTCTTCTTCTTGATGATACTACTCTGTTCTTTGTGATGCTATTATGTTCGTGGTTATTATTTCTTTAAATATTTTTTTTTTCATACTTCTTATAATGATACAGTAAACAAAAATAAAATTTATGCTAAACTAGAAGAGCTCAGTGAAAGCCTAGGCCACACCTCACACACACACAGATGACCTCAGCAGCCCACAGAACCATCAGCATCCCCTTCTACCACCTGCAGTCCCTCACTGGGCCAGACAGAGCAGAGTGAGTTCCTTCTAAGCAGAGAACCTTAGTGGATCTGCAGAATCCTCAGGGAACCCTTCCCTCACCTCACTTGGGCAAGCTGGCAAGAGTGTGGATGAGTCCTTCTTCCATCCAGAGGACCCTAGGTGGGCTAGCAAGTACACCAGTGAGGCCTCCCCGCTCCCGGACAAACCTAACTGTACCTGTGAGAACCCCAGTGACACAATAGGGTCCTGGCTGGGGCACACACCATGGACAGGTGGGTCTGGTGACCTGGAACAGTCTGAAAGTGCAGTAACAATATGAGCTAAAGGTTGGTTCACATCGCTACTCCTAAGCTAGTTAGCCTAGAAAGAATACAGGACTCACACAACTGACTCACAGGAAAATTTCATATGACTGGCCCCTTGACTCTACTGTATGACCCAGCAACTGGGTAGCAACTGGATGAAAATCAGCCACACACTAGGACCCTAAGACACGCATGATGGACAGTCAAGACTAGTGGGAGTGAAAAGCCCTATTAACCCAAGAAGTGAAAATGACAAAATGAAAAATCAAAATGCAGTCTTAAATGCCATGCCCATCTGGAACAAGTACAGGAGAAAATAAAATAGAGGACAGTGGAAGTCACACACCTCAAATATCTAAAAAGATAGCAAGTGAAATAAAGAAACAAATCCATGAGGCTACAGAGAAATTCAGATTAGAAACAATCTCTCAGGTAAAGAAAGAAACGGAAAATCTTAATGAAGTAGTTGCTCAGCACAGCTACAGAAGACATAGATAAAAAAGTACAAGAACATGGGAAAATGATGAAAACCTTGAAATAACAATATAGGAAAGGAACAAAATGGGTGAAATAATTTCAAAGAGTTATTCAGGAAACTTAAAATTCCACTGAAAGCTGACAAAACTGCTTGAAAGAAAGTGAAGTTAGATTTTCAGACTTAGAAGATAGGATTGAAGCTAGTGATCATGAAAAGAAAGAACTCTTAAAAATACCAAGGGACCATGAAATAACAATTCAACAGCCTCAGGACAATGTAAAGAAAAACAATATAGACTGATAGGTGTCATTGAAAATGCATGAATCAACAGAATGACATAAAAAAAACCAAAATATTTGCAGAAGGAATAGCAGAAAATTTCCCAAGCATAGGAAAAGAATCTGAAATACAGACAAGTGAGGCATACAGCACTCCAATTAGCCATAACCAAAATAAATCTACACCCAGACATATGATAATCAAGATCCCAGAAATTCAACATAAAAACAGAATACTAAAAGCTGTTAGAGAAAATAAACAGATCACCTATCAAGGAAAGCTGATTAGAATCATGGCCAATGTCTCAACACAAACCATGAAGTTAAGATGTACTTGGAGTGAAGTATTTGAAGACCTGAAAGAAAACAACTTTCAACACAGATTGATATATCCTGCAAAACTTTCTTTGAAATTAATAAAGACATAAGCTACTTCCATGACAAAGAACAGCTGAAGAAATTCATGTTCACCAAACCAACCCTAGAAAGACTACTTAAAGACATTCTAAATAGAAATTAAAAAAAGACCACAATTCCCAGAAGAACAATGGAAAGAAACAATCACGCAGGGCAAGCAATTAAACAAGGAGGAAAAGCAGGGAACCAACAACAAGAAAATAACATGACAAAGCTATACCAATACATATCAGTTATAATCATCACTGTAAATGGCTTCAATTCACCAATTAAAAGAAACAGATCGGCACAATGGATCAAGAAAAAGGATCCAATAATAGGCTGTATAAAAGAAAAACATCTAACTCAAAAAGAAATTCATAGACTGAAACTCAAAGAATGAAAAACAGTATTTCACAGAAAAAAGCAGAGGCAGCTTTCTGTTTGCAGAAAATGTGAACTTCAAATCAAAAACGATGAAAAGAGATAAAAGAAAGTCACCACATACTTGTTAGGGGGAAAATTCAAGAGGAAGAGAGAACAATCATAAATATATATGTACCCAGTATAAGAGCACCCAACTACATAAGACAAATACTAAATGGGTACAACTTGAGACATACACTATACACATAAGTGAAGTAAGTGAAATTTGCACAATAACATAGTTTCCCTAGAAAAAAACCAAAAAACTGAGAGTGGTAAGATCCAAAATATACAATAGATATTGTGAAAATCAAAGAGAAAGATAGTACTCAAAAGGAAAGAACAACTGAGATCAGAAAGGAGAAAAGAAAGAAGGGAAAAGATTATATGTATATAGGTATACACATATATATGTTTGTATGTATATATATACACATTATATAATTATTCCACTAATCTCTGTAAGTTCATCAAAAAGAATAATTTGTGTTTTCATTGTTTGATCATTTATTTCATGTCTGAATCTTGTAATCTGAACAACTACATTTAAGATAACAATATGCAATATATTAACTAGTGTTATTTTCCTACTAAATTTTGAAATTCTGTATCATTTTGTTTTTAAAACAAAAAAGAAAAGAAAAATGAAAAAAATAAAATTTGTTGTCTCAACTATTCTCAACCTTATAGTTCATGTTATCAAATATATTCATTATATTGTGCAACCCTCTTCACTAGCCATGTGGATAACTTTGACATTGTGAAAAAGAAAACCTATACCCATAAAACAATTCTCCATTTCTACATTCCACTGGGGGCTGGTAACTACAATTCCACTTTTATTTTTAAACTTTATTTTGAAATGAATAAAACCAAATGAAATAAAACAGAATGGAGTCAATCGAAACAAAACAGTGAACATGGTACATGACTTCAAAATAAGATAAAAGGAAATCAATTATACTACCATAATATCTCTTGTTATCTCAAAAATAACTGCCCATACTATCAGGCATAAATAACATCAAACAAAAAAGACCAGAATAAAACCAATAAAAGAACAATACAATGAAAGCAATACAGGACTTCAAGACAATACAATAGTAAAACAATCTTCAAAGTAGTTGCCTGTGCCTTCAGACATAATACAATCAAACAAAACAAATTAGAGTAAAATCAATCGAAACAAAACAATGAAAGTAACACAGGGCTTCAAAACAAGAGAATAGGAAATCCACAATGGCTGCCATAAGATATCTTGTTATCTTTGAAATAGCTGTTCATGCCATCAAATATACTAAAATTAAACAAAAGAAAACTCAATAAAACCTCCAGCTTTTATATAATCTTATTTTATTTTTCTGATACATGAAACATGAAATTTGTACATATCTGTGGAGAACCAATAAACTTGGTACCTGGTAAATACAGCATGCATCATTTTTATCACATTTAAGTTAGATAATTTTTTTTTTTTTGTCCCTGGGATTGAAACTCACAACCTAGCCCCTGCCAGGCAGGCAGTTGTGCTGCTGAGCCACATCCCTGGCAGTAAAACTTTTCAGTCTCCTCACATACTTGTCATTTTTGAAGTGATAATATTGAAAATTCTTTCTTGTAGTTTCTTAAAATATAAAACACATCATGTTTAACATTCTCTTGTGCAGTGAGGGTGTCTCATTAATCTCTAACCTTAACTCAGAACTCATTTGATAAACTCCTCCCCCTTCACCTTTCCTTCCATTCATCCCTTAACCATCATTCCCTCCCTAATTTCTATAACATCAAATTGCAACATGACAAATATGAATAATCATATAGTACTTGTATTTATGCGCCAGATTCATTTCACTTAATAAAACAATTTCCAGTTCATCCATCTTGTTATACATAACAGGATTCCACTCTTTTTATTTCATTCTTTTTTAGTTTTATGAAGTGTTTCCTACTTGCTATATTTTGTTTCCTGAGTTTCTGTAATCTTATCCAAAAATTCCTACTTGTTTCTTCTAGTAGCTTCATATTCAGTCTCTCATTTAGGTATTTAATCCATTTTTTCCTGGGTGTGTTTTTTTTTTAACAACTAGTAAGAGATAGAGATCTGATTTCTTTTTCTTTTATTTTCTTTGTGTGTGTGTGTGTGTGTGTGTGTGTGTGTGTGTGTGTACATATTTGTGAGACAGGGTCTCGGTATGCATTTCAGGCTGAACTTGAATTCACTTTGTAGCCCAGGCATGGAATATCAGAGTATTAAGTATAAATATAGACTTTGTGAATGAAAATGTTAATTATATCTTGCTAGCTCTTTGCTGATTTTTGAATGATTTTCAATCTCTTAGTGATTTGTAAATTTGACATTACAATGTCTAGCCTCCATGATATGAGCTGGCAGTACAAGAAAGAACACCTAAAAATGTAGTTTTGTTTGTTTAATGCAAAAAATGTACCTGTTTGTGAATCATGTAGTTACAAAAAGATCAATAAGAAATTAATAAAGAATGTTAGGGGTACGTTTAACTTTATAGTCTCCTGGTTTTACAATATAGCTAAAAAGCTTATCTACAAGGCAGAAATCAGAGAAAAGCTTTTATTTGAATCTACTTGCTCAAACTAAAAGTACACTTACTAGCAAAATATGAGCTGAGATCAGAAATTCAAAATTCTCTAGTAATGTTTTATGCAAAGACTTTAATCTTAAAGGCAAATATAAAAATCATGGTAGTTGAACACAATTGTTCAATGAGCCCATAACAATGTGAAATAATATTCAATGTTTTTAGCAAAGCCTGATTTCTATATAATGGCAGATATAGAAAACCGTGAAGATTCGTGTGTTAGTAAATATGAAGTGTTCATTATCATGAAGCTCCACCTGTAGTGAAAGAACAAATTATGCTGTCAGTGTCACTATTTTTCCATTATTTATAACCTGATTCTTTCCATTTTTCCTATTTGTTAGCGTATATAAATTTAAATCCAATATTTAGTATTTTGAAAATTTGCATCATGCAGATAAGTCCTGTACAGACTGACAGCAACATTTTTTGTCCACCTACATTTGCTATTGTGCTTTAAAAAATTAAAGCAGGCAAAATCACAATATTTCAAATATTATCCACGTGTGTCTTGTCTTCTAATTACTGCGGTGGCTTCCCCTGACTTCAACTGTCATGGATTCCGGACAAATTATTTAAGGTCACTGCAAGTGTATCAAACAATTATTTTTATTTTCTAAAAATATAAAACTTTGCACTCACAAAGAAGGCCAGGTTTTTAATGTCATGAAGATTTAATGCTCCTTTAATCTTTTCAAAAAATTTCTTCCTAAGGTTGTTGTTATAAGATAAAAATAATAGAAAGCCTGGTGGGGAGGCACAGAAAACAAAATTCCAACTTCTTTATAGAAAACCAGATTTTGTTTGCAGAAGTTATTTTTCAGTAGTCGCATTGGAGAACATATATTAACAGCTCCTCCTATCACTGGACGTTTCTGGGGATACGGAAGATAGACTGAGACTTCATAGTTATGAATAAGAATAGTGCAGTCCCCTTTTTTCTAACAGAGCCTGACACCATAAAGCAACTGGAGCCCCCAACCTACACTCACTTTTCATTCACACAGAAGTTATTGGAGGCACTGCATGTCTTACCACCAGGCTAATGATAGTCTGTAAAGAAGCTGTGTGATGCAAGCAGATCATGAGACCCACATTTGGAAGAAACCATGCAACATGAAAACAAGCAAATACAATTCAATACAGCAAAACTCAGCCCCATTTTTGGATTGTGTGTACATTAAAGGAAGCACATGACCTACTTTTCTAGCTCTATATGTTATAAGAAATTTGCTAACAATAACTGAAATCTAAATTATTTTATGAGGTACCGAGTACAAACTACTCCTTAATTACTTATACTGTAGGATATTAGATATTTGTAAAGTATTCCACCTTTTCTTAGCTATGAAATTTCTCATGGAATTTGAATTCCTTGCAATTATTTTTACAAATCATAGGATTCCTTTTCTATTTACCATTTCTAACCTGCATAATTTTCCTAACATGGCTTTTCTTTCTTTTTTCAATGGGTTGCTTGTTGGACTGTAAGGCAAAGTAGCCACACATATAAAAATTATGTACCACAAGCTGGGCCTGGTGGCGCATGCCTGTAATCCCCACATTTGGGAGGCTGAGGCAAGAAGATCCTTGGGAGTTCGAGACCTGCCTGGGCTACAAAGTGAGCTCAAGGCCAGCCTGAACTGCATAGCAAGACCCTGCCTCAAAAAGACAGAAACAAAACAAAACAAAACAAATTATGTATTACAAAATTGTACCCAAATATTATCCAGAAGATAACACTTGAATAAAGATACAAGCAGTTCCATTAATTGAGGTAATGACATCAATTTTTCTTACCTAGATACTTCTTTTTTCTTTATCTATTGGTTCTTAAATGAATTCCTAAGATAGGACCACAGACTCATGGATCTCAGATGGATTAGGCATTGTAATCATGTTACCAAAAAAGTCTTCGTGTTTGTTATTAAATGAATATGGTCAAAGAAAGGCAGCTATAAAGTGCTTACATAAAAAACAGCTATATTTATTAAGGGGTGTGTGTGTATGTGTTACAAAAGTCTGTGTTTTGAAAAAGTATGGTGGATTTAACAGAAAAAATATAGTCAAAATATGTATCTGTAGTTTCTAAATTGAAACTGTCTCATAAGAAACTTTTAAGTCTAAGCTAATACACAAGATTTTTTTTCAAATTCTTTTTCATAATCATTTAAAGATACTATGATCTGACCTCAAATACACTTTTTTCCATGTATCACATTATATCATCTCTTCACAGGTGTACCATCTACATTATAACAAAAGCCACCCCATCCATCAGCTCTGTCCTCGCTGTTTCCTTCTTCGGATTTGCTGCCATTTTGCCTGGGCACAAGTTTGCTTATCATTAACACCAATGATCTATGCCAGGTTATAGCTTTCCTATCCTTTAAGGTACATTTCAATGACTCATTCCCAATATCTATATTCAGTATTATTCTCAGTCTTGTACATGTAACACAGTATTTTGTTTGCATTTTTGGTGACAAATATATCAGTTCACAAAATGTTTGGAAATTGTGTCCATGCCTGTTTTACCTGATATGTAATAAAATATTTAAAGTCACAATATCTATATCTATGTCATCTATATCTATTTATGCATATCTTTAATACTATCATGAATAGTTCTGTATTAATAAATATGTGTAATATCACATTGAATTGAGACAAATTAACTCAAGGTAACTATAAATGAATTTGTCTACAGTACAGCATACCCTGCTTTTGAACTGTACCATTTGTTTCAGTATTTGCTATAGTTGAAAACTGAGGCAGTCGTAGCTCCTTCTAAAAGAACTGGCCAGATACATTTATAAATATTTGCATAGCTCCAAAGCAGTTCACACTCTGGAAAACACTGCAAATTGGAAGTGCTATTTTAAAATAACACGATGTACAGCGTAATAAAATACAACAACTTGGTACAATCAATACATCCCTTGAAATTTTTCATGTTAAAATTAAAAGAAGAAAGCACCTGTTATACATCTACTGAAACAATGGGACACAATTTCATCTTTAAATGGTAACATTGTCTTGCTAAAAGAAAAAAAAATCTGAGAACAGTTGCTAGGGATATTGTAGGTAAGGTGTCTATGGAAACTGAGCCTACACAAAACGTGTAATGAAGAATAAAGAGACACCTGGAAGAGTGCCCAGTGTCAGAAAGACAATGAGACCATAACTTTCAAGCATTTATAAGGAACAAAACTAAAATTTAAAAACAGCCTTCAGTGTTTGGGTATCAGTGGCAAGTTTTAATCTGGGAAAAATATAAAAACAGAGAAACACAAAAACAATTTTTTAAACCTCGTTTCAATTTGTTGACACTTTACTAAAATTTGAAAAATAATGAAACACTGCTTATAAAAGATGCTGCTCCAAAATTGCCCTGTTCCCGTGTATTACCTGTGAGTCACGCGACAAATCTCTATGTGCTGTGCAATCGCATTTATACTTCAAAGATAAGGGAGCATAATTTATTTCCTTCTTGAAATGTTGAACCCTGGCACTTCTAATGATTTTGGACTTCATTAATTAAAACAGACTGCCATATCCTGGACCAGGTTTCCAGAGCTTGCTTCAGTTGATATAAATGAATCTGTCTGAAAGAATGACTCTCACTTAGAAAAGAAATAGATTTATTTCCTGTCCTTATTTAACTAATGACTTCAAATATAATGTTTTCCCAGAATTTCTCCTGTCCTTAAATAATGACAAGAATGAAATAAAATTTTATGAAAAAAAATCTATCAGCAATTGGTTTGTGTGTAAAGGTCC
>RJWT010018756.1:0-18713 GCA_004365215.1 Cuniculus paca
AAGATGCTAGAAAACAAAATGCAGCCAATCATCAAGAAGATTGTACACTATGATTGAGTAGGCTTCATTCTAGAGTTGCAGGGATGGTTCAACATATGCAAATCAATAAATCAATACACTATATTAACAGAATCAAAGACAAAAACCACATGTTCATCTCAATAGATGCAGAAAAAGCATTTGACAAAGTCCAACTCCCATTCAAGATAAATCTCTACAGAAAATTGGAATAGAAAGTATTTACCCCAATCTGATAAAAGGCATCTGTGACAAACCATCAGCCAACATCATGCTGAAAGATCAAAAACTGAAAGCCTTCACTCTAAAGTCAGGAACAACACATGGATTCTCACTATCAGCATGCCTATTCAATATAGTTCTGGAAACTAGGCTGAACAATTAGACAAGAGAGAGAAAAAAAGAACATACATAGGAAAAGAAGGTTTTAGCATATCATTATTTGCTCTTAGCATGACACTCTACATAGAAGACCCAAAAAGATCCACCAAAAGACTCCTAGCACTAATAACTAAATTTAGCTGTGTAGCAGGATACAAAGTCAGCACTCAAAAGTCAAACATCCTCACTGAGAGAGAAATTAGGGAAAGAACACTTTTCACAATACCATGAAGAAAGTGAAATACCGAGGAACTAATCTAAAGCATGAAGTGACAGACCTATACATTAAAAACCAGAATACTTTACAAAAAGAAAATCGAAGGAAATATTAGAAAACGGGAAGATATCCTCTGTTTTTGGATATGCAAAATCAATGCAGTGAAAATGGTCATATTCCAAAAATTGTACAGATTTAACGCAATCCCAATCAAAATACCTATAGCATACCTTACAGAACTACAGGAAACAGCCCTAAAATTCATATGGAATCAGAAGAGACCTAGAAGAGCAAAAGAAATTCTGGGCAACAATGGCAACTCAAGAGCATCCCAATTCTCAATTTGAATTTATGTGATGAAGCTTCCATGATAGAAACTACAAGGTACTGGCAAAAAGATAAAATAAAATTAAATTAAATAAATAAAATAAAATTAGACTAGAAGATCAATACAACAGAACAGAATGTACAGAAAGAACTCCAACACATTCAGGTACCTTATCTTTGATAAAGGAGCCAAACATCTTTACTGGAAGAAAGATAGTGTCTTCAGTAAATGGTGCTGGGAAAACTGGCTTTCCACACGCCCAAAATTATAACCTAGACACATATTTCTCACCATACACTAAATTAAAATTGAAATGGATCAAAGATCTAAATATTAAAACAGAAACACTAAATGTGCTAGAAGGTAGACTATATGAAACTCCGGAAAAACATAAAAGTAGGCAAAATATTTATGAACAAATCCTGATTGTATAGGAAATATTACAAAGAACCAACTGAATCTAGTACTTAACAGTTCATACCTATTTCCCCAGCCAACTTTTCTATGCCCTAATTACCTGTCTCATAAACAAAATTCAATTGTTAAAAACATAATCCTAAAATTCCCATGAATATGGTAATTAGAAGTGAAGCCACTTTGGATGGTAATTGCATCCACTGATGGTGGGGTCTTAAAGTACCTTTTTTTGGTTCCAGGGATTGAATTCACGACATTGTGCTTGCCAGGTAGGCACTTATGCCACTGAGCTAAATCCCCAGCCCAATGGTGGGGTCTTATTATGGGACTGGTGGTGTTACAAGGAAGGAAGATCTGAGCTAACCTCACGTTCTTGTCCTGTGATACCATCTACCATGCTAGGACACAGCAAGACAGTAGATTCGTTCTGTAGATTCATTCTGGCATCTTCATTCACCGTAGATTCATTCATTCATTCATTCACAGTAGATTCATTCTGGCATCTTCATTCATATTGGGTGTTCAGTCTCCAGTACTGGGTGAAATAAATTTCTTTATAAATTGCCATATGTATGATCTGTCATAGCAGCTTAAAATAAGCTAAGACAACTTTCACTTAGAAAAACAGCATTTCCACTTTATTTGAGGTATTAATTCAGTTTCCTAAGACTTTGTTTAATTATTTCTCAAACCTCTCTATGTTACTAAATATGTAGAATAATCTAATTATGTCCAAAAAAAAAAAAACTAAGGAAAAGTTTCTAATAACTAGTATTTATATGGGTGATATACTTTATACTGCAGTTAGAAATAAATGAGTTTTAGACAGGTAAATCATGTTAATTGGAGGAGAATAAAGAGCACTAAGGAGAGAGAGAAGAAAAAAAATTTAAACCCTCAAAAATAGAGTGTCACATTACTTTTTAGTTTTTTGAGCTTTTTTAGTCTAATTCTGCTGATTCATTCTCAAATTGTTGTTTATTCCCAGGCACATGATATTTTGTATTAGAGAACAAAAAATTGTCATTTTACATAAATCAACTATCACTAAGAGTTCAACAATATAATTCTTCAATCTCAAAAATATTATAGCATCTAATTTTCTGGTATGTATTTAAGAATGGCAAGATTCTATCAGAACTGAAGTTTTCTAGTCAATATTCCCATTCTGATTCTCCTGAATCAATCGTGTGGTATAGTTATCTGCCAAATTTTCTGTCTTACATGTTGTGAACATAGGACATCATAGTTTCTTACATAGGTTATTCTCTTTTTTCCCAGTCTATAAGCGAGTGAGTTCTAAAATTGAATTTTCTAATAGAATCTAGGTCATTTTTAAGCAATTAATTTAAGAGAAAATGGTGAGCTGTGGCTTCTGATCTCATCTGTGTCATCAAGGGAAAGCAACTGGATGCATCTTATCTCTTGCTTTTTAGAATACAAGAGGCTAGGCAAACTTAGTGGGCTAAGTGTAGGTCATTTTCACGTCAAAAATCCTAAACAAAATGGCCTGTAATTAGTTACAAGGCACCACAAAATATAATTTTAAAAGATTTGCTTTTCCCTTTAGAGACTAGTGACTTCTCCAAACTTCCTAAGTCCTAAGGCATAAACATCTACCTTCACATCTCCCCAAGCAAGATGAACAGACAGAATATGCAGACTAACATGTAATCCTAGGCATTTTTATATTCACTGTACTTACATATCTTTAGTCAGACTGAGTTCAGAACTTTATTAAGGAAAAATTTACAATAAAAGGTTACTAATTTTAAGTCCACAATTTAATGGTATTTTAAAAAATAAAATAAAACTTACATAATGCCTGCTTTCCTAGGTCTCCAGTTTGGAGAACATAGGTTGTGGGATTTCATTTCCGTATTGTATGGGAAACTCATTGTATCTCCTATTGGTTATCTTTGTATAAATTACTCCAAATAATCCTATTCATGGTCCCTGAAAACTACAAATTTATTTTCTATTTCTATAAATTAGCTATCCTATATATTTCATTCAAATGGAAATGTCATCATATGTACAGAGCTCATGGCCTCACAATGACAAGGAATGAAGTTGCGAACCAAAAGGTGAAAGTTAAGCATTAGGAAAGTTTTTATTGGAAAGAAGATGAAGAATAGCTCTTGGATTTCCAGGAGGGCTTCTGGGAGGACAGCACATAGCCCCTCACTCTGGAGCTAATTAAAAATAAACAGAGCAAAGGAATTACTCCATTGTTTACTGGCTACCACACACAGGTGGCTATGTGAATTTAAAATGATCAGTTAGAACTCAGGCTCTCTCTTACCTAGTTCCTCAGCATGCGGATTTCAAAGGAAACTGGAATTTTAGAGAAAAACTGGTTATTTTTCATTTTAAAGTCCTCAGAACTGGGAGTTCAGTAGAGAGTAGTGGCAAGTCCCCATAGTAGGCAGACAGATGCATTCCATGTTGCCTGAAGTTCATATTTGGTCCAGAGTCCTAGTTCAGTGTCTATTTATACTTCAGTTCTCATCAATATGGCTGAGTAGTCAACTCTATCTCAGGCCCTTTCCCTAGCCAGCTGTCTATCTGTCTCACTCATAATCTAACTAAATACACTGGCTTTCACAATGATGATCTATTTATGTCACTAGTGTCTTTTAATGGACTACTGTGTATATATAGATATATGTATATCATAACATATATATGATATTGGTTTGTAGTTTTATGATATCATTTCTGACTGACATCAAAAATATATTGGCTTTATGGAATGATTTTAGAATTTTTACCTCTTCTTTATTTTGTGAAAGAATTAAAAGAGAATTACATTGAATTATTTAAAGACCAGATAACAATTAATGAATGAAGCAACCTTATCATGAAGTTTCTGTTGTTGGTTTTGGTGCTTGTGATGTTTTTTCATTATTAATTTTTTATTATTGATTAAATAAACTTTCTTTTTATATGTCCATTTAGATTTTATTCTTGAGTGTGTTCTGATATTTTATGTTTCTAGAAATATGTCCATTTCACCTAAGCTATCCAGTTTGTTGGCATATACTAGTTCCTAACATTCTCATATAATCATTTTCTTTTTAAAGGTAATTAATAATATCCTCACTCTAATCCCTAATTTTTTAAGTTTCTCCCTCTTTCCTTGGTAAGTCACATCAAATGATTGTAAATTTTTTATCTTCAAACAACCAAAGGTTTGTTTCATTGAGTTTGTCTACTCTCTCACTTCTAATATTTACTTTAATCTTTATTAATTATTCAATAACCTTTGTTTGTGTCTTGCTTGCTGTTTTTCTTCTATTTCCTTAGTGTAGAGGTTTTCTTTCCTATATTTTTTGTTTCTGTTTTGTTTTGTTTTGTTTTGTTGTTGCTATTGTTTTTTGAGGTAGTATCTCAGTATGTAGTGCAGGCTGACCTCAAACTCACAATGATCCTCCTGCCTCGGTCTCCCAAATGCTAGGTTTAGAGGTATATGCATCATGTCCAGCAGTTTTATTCTTTTTAAATGTGGGGATATATAGGTTTACATCTCTGTCTGAACATTGTTTTAGTTCATTCCGTAAGTTATGTTGTATATTGATTTTTTTTCATTTCAGAGTAATTTCTTATATCTCTTGATCCACAGGTATTTAAATGTACATTGTTTAATTTTCATATATTTGTAAATTTTCAAAATTTTCTTTGGGTACTGATTTCTAAGTTTTTTTCATGTGATCAGAAAGGTTATTATGCATGATTTCAATCTTCTTAAATTAATCAAGGTTTGTCTTATGTTCTAACATATGTACTGTCCTGTGGAATATACCATATGCTCTTGGGAAGAATGTATTATCATGTGGTTGGGTCGAGATTGTATAGTCTTACTGAGGCAGGATGTTAGGGTGTGGCTAGATGACTTGGGAAGTGAATGTGACCTTTTAATCAAGGAGACATGCTCGCAATTCCAGCACTTGTAATGAATCAGGAAGAGCTAGATTAAATTCTTTTTTGCAGGAACTCAAGCGGATTTTTATAGGACAGTGTAGATCTGATGTGAGTCTGAGCAGTGCCAGATACAAAAGAAGGCAAACATTAACTTTATGACCACAGTGTTCTCTTTTTCACAGTAGCACACTCTCACCTGAAGAGTAGACTTCTTTTCCTGCTTTTAATTGGTCTTCACTAGCTCTGCAGAGCATGTTTCTTTTCCCACCCCTAATAAATGTTAAAACCTTTTTGCACTTGTCTTGAACAATTCTTTGTTTAGAACACAAAGAATCTAAAAATCACTTCTAGAAGAAAACTCCAACACCCCAATATCTGGTAATATTAATGGCTTATTTTGCTATTCATTTCTTAAATTTCTTTGCTAAGCTTGTGTTCAGTTTTTCTATCTGTTGAAAGTAAACTGTTGAAGCTTCCATCAGTTGTTTTTTTTTTTGTTTGTTTGTTTGTACCAGGATTGAACTCACAACCTAGCACTTGCTAGGCAGGTGCTTACGCTGCTGAGTTAAATTCCTGACCTTCCATCAGTTTCTGTTGACTTTCCAATTTTCACTCCAATTGTGCCCATTTTTCTCATACAATTTGGTGCTCTTAGGTGTATCCCTAGATGTTTGTTCCCTTTGTTTCTCAGAATTTATATGTTGGAATTTTAACAATCAAAATGATGGTATTAGGAAGTGAGAGAGTTCATGAGGGTAAAGCCTTACAGAATAGGATTTATTTACTATACAGTTTATATTATCTTTGTTCCTCTGTTCTTCTCTTACTGCAATATTTTCATTTTGATTTTCCTGTGACATATTGACAATATATTTTGAGTTATTTTCCTAGGGGATTATGGTTATTACCTTATATTTTAATAAACTCGATAAGATCAGTATCAATTTGCCTTCAATATTATATAAATTCTTTGTTCGCATATATTTAGAGATTAAAACCTTGAGGCTTCTCAGGTCTTTCTGAGCATGCACCCAACTCAGGGCACACACTTGCTCCTTTAGATTCTCAAGAATATGTCCGAGATTTTCAAATTTCTTTTCCCCTAAGCTTGTCATTCTTCAGTCTTTATTTCAAGGCATTTGGCTAGTCTATTGTTTACTTCATCTGTTATCTATTGCCCCAGACAGCAGACACTAATGCATTTACTTTTATATGTTGTTCATGAATGCCCTACCTTGGCCACTGGGAGAACTCAGGGTTAGATGAGATAAAATAGGCCCTTTGAGCTATTGCTTTAGGCAGTTGCCAGCCAGATGAAAACATCCCAACATAGTCTTTGTGAATGGTGCTCCCTCTTGTCCTGGCAACTGCCCTGATTATGAGCTGTTGTTAAAAGGTACTACTGAAATGTTGGATAAGAGATATGTCTTGGTTACTTTTCTTCGTTGCTGAGACAAACACCTGACACCCAAAATTAGGGAAGAAAAGGTTTATTTAGCTTACAGTTTCTGTGGATTTCAGTTCATAATCAGTTGACTCCAAGGCAAGGTGGCATGGCACTGGGGCAACGCTTCAAGACAGCATCCAGAGCAAAAGGGGGCAGCCGTTCATGGCAGCTGCACGCGGCAAGAGCGAACCCAGTCAAGAGAAAAACACGCCCCCATTCTAACCTTACATTGTATGTGGGCTCCACCCCTGGGCGGGTGCAGAACTCACACCATCAATCCCAGTGCTAGACAACGAGTCAATCATAAATATTAGATTCAGCCACTTTTATGACTACATGAGGCTTGGGGGGGCCATCTATATACAAACCGTAACAAGATATAACCAGGGTAATTTAAAATGCCACCAAGTTTCCTTACTAGGATTCAAATTTTGTTCGAATAAGTGGTTAATTTCCAGACTTCCCATGCAGTTTTGACACCTTTTAGTATCTGTTTTTTGCCCTACAGTGAATGGAGGTTTTTGAGTTTCCTATACTAACCTTTTTTCTCACTCAATCTGGTAATTTTTGACAGTTATATGAGATTGTGTACCCACTACACCATCATGATGTTGAACATTTCTAGCAATCCTAAAAAGAGTTCTAATGCCCTTTGGTGATGCATCTATTTTTCCACCTTCAAGTCATTGGGAACAGTTCATTAAATTCTCTCATTATACATTTTTTTCTTTATACATTATCATATAGATAGAATGATAAAATATGTAGCCTTTTGTTAGTCATTGTTTTAAAGTCAAATATTCCAAAGATAAGTATTCATATTGATTTTCACTTAATTAATAACTACCATAAGTTTCCACCAAAAGTTTTAAAAGTCTTGGAAAATAGTCAATGTCTCATCGTAGCTCTTTCCTAAATAATCCGAACACTCATTAAATATCAAGTAGCTGGAAGTGCATAAATGGTAAGTATTAAAGACTTGAAAAAAGAAAAAGAGCAAACATCAAGGTTTGGAAAATAGTACCCAGGAGAATTATGTAAAGGTCATAAAATGTGAATAAATATTAATGCACTTATCATGCAAAATTGGAAAAAATGTGCTGTTACAACTAAAATATTATTCAAAGACAAGTATTGTAATTAAGGTTTTTCTTTTCCCATGGCAGTGGTAAAGAAATGCAAGTTTATTCTTAGGCTGTAGCCAGTTCATAATTATTTTAAAAATTCAAATGTAAGTCTTGTTGCAACAGTGCTTAAAGACTAAATGAATAGCTAGTTAATTCTACAGAAGTGTGATATTTGATTTGCTAAACATTCATATATCTGTCTAACATATTCTAGAATGCTGTGGTATCAATTAGCTGCTTTAACCCTCAAAATTTTACAGCTAAGAAAAGTCATTCTTATCTTGTCTACTCCCAGAGGGACTAGACAGCTTTGGATGGTCTATAGAAAACTACAATATATATTTTGGTCAAAATGATGTGGTTTTTGTTTTCCTGTTTTTTTTTTTTTCACACTTCCATTGCATTATCCTAATTTATTAGAGTAGTTGGGACTACTCTGTATTTGAGACCTGAAATCAATATGCAAACAAACATTTATTTGTTGGTTTTTTTGAGACATGGTCTTGCTACGTAATTCAGGCTGTCCTTGAACTCACTGTGTAGCCCAGGCTGGCCTTGAGCTCAATGTACTCTTTTTGGTTCAGGCTTCTGAGTGCTGGGATTACAGACATGCACCACCATGCCTGACTGTGGCATTTAAAGACACAAGTTGGTTCTCAACCACATGCCAGGTAGAGGGATCTCAATTTTAGTCTCAGAAAGAGCCACTTAAATTTAGAATCAGAAGTCAAATTCCAATGCTAATGCATTTTCTCTAGTTAATTTTGTATTTTAATTTTAGTATGCAGCAAAAGTACATATCAAAAGGGATACATTTTCATTATAAGGAAAGAATAATAGGAAAATAAGTCTATAATTTTGAATTCTGTAAGCAGTGAAAAATTTCAAATGATGACATAATTGATCTGGATTTTCCTTAAAACTAGAAAAAATTAAGAACAAATGTGAGATTTTAAAAGTTCATTAACTAACTGGATTGAAGAACTATTTTAGTTTTCTATAGATAAAAAAGAATGTACACCTAATAATGCACATTAAGTATTTCTTATATTTTATAAGTTTGGAAAGTAAAGTGACATAACCAAATTAAGTCATGAATAAAAAGAATTAAGAAAGGCACATAATATTTTTAAAAAATATCTTTACATATGAAAAATAAACTGTGCAATATAAAAATACTTATATGTAACTTATTAAACAATAAATATAATAAATAGCAGGAACAGATGAATTAGAGTTTCCCATGGACAAGAATTGAGTGTCATTTCTTTACATTTATTCCACATTGTAACATCTTGGTACAAAGTTTTGTTATCTTGCTATCTGTATCCTCCAAAAAGTCCACAATGTTATGCAAATAATGACTTTTCAGTAAAAAGTTTAGGGAAATTAATAAATAATAAAAAATGTTTTTAATAATTGACATTGTCTACAATAATAATAATTAATTACTTTTATTTGGATCAATGAAAATTTTGAATCAAGGAAAAAATTTCTGTAATGAGAATGCTCTAAATTGAAAATAGAAGAAATGGGCTGTGGTGGTGCATGCCACAATCTGGGCACCCGGGAGACTGAAGTATGAGAATTACAACTTCAACCCAGTCTGAATAATTTAGTTACTTAGCGACACTTGTCTCAAAAGAATTTTTAAAAAATTAAAAAGGGCTGGGGCTGTAGCTCAGTTCAAAGGTCCTGAGTCCAATGCCTACTGCTTCAGAAAAGAAAAACATATAAGAAAGAAAGTATGTTTTAGACATGTTTATACAAAATGTGAATTGTGAATCAAATAATGAGAATTTTCAGAGGGAAAGTGTTTGTCTCAATTCTTTGTATGATTATCTGTTATTCGTTCTTCAAGACTGAATTCAAATTTCCCTCATTTTAGGAAGTCTCACTTTACTACAAATTGAATGCAGTGATCTTCTATATTATTGCAAAGGTTGTATATGTCTCTTCCCAAAGTCCATAAGTACTTTATGAAAGCAGTGATATACTAATGATTTTTGTTTCTCTTGTGTATCATTTAGTATTTGGAACTTAGTAGATACTCTATTACTATTTGTTGAGTGAATGAAAATATTTTACATAACAATAAAATCACTCTTATTTGTAGTTATTTTTATATTTAATAATTAAAGTAACATTGTGTTTCATGTAATTACTACTATGAATCCATCAATAGTTCATGCTGTTTTGTTATGGTATTAGTGTCACTTCAAGAAATGTCCTACACTTTCAGTTCTTATGATTTTAAGTAAGATGGAACATGTTTAACATTAATCGCTTTTCACAGAAAATAGTAGAGAATAACAAAAAATATGAATGCAGAGAGTGAAGGTGACACCACTCTCAACCTGGAGGCCCTTGGTGGGCCAGTGAGAGTACCAGTGACCCCTGGTAACACTTTGCTACCTCCAGGGAAGCCCAGGCAAGCATGTGAGAGTACAGGTGACATCTCACTCTATCCTGAGGACCTTGGGGGACTTGCCAGAGTGCCAGTGACCCCTCCCTCCATTCAGAGAACCCTGAATGGGCCTGGGAGAGCACCTGTGATCCCTTCATCCATCCAAATTACCTCATTTGGCTGGTGAGAGCACAGGTAACCCTGCTTTCCATCTGGAGGACCTTGCAGGGCTTTCCAGAGCACTGGTGACACCTCCCTCCACCTGAGAACACCAGGTGGGCCTGGGAGAGTGCTGGTGATTCTTTCTTCAATTTGGAGAACCCTGGCATGCCTGCAAGAGTGCTGGTGACACCTCCTTCCATCTGGAGGAAATAGAGCATCTACAAGACTCCCAATGACAGAGTAGGTCACCAGCTGGGGGGCCACATCATGAGCAGGTAGGTATTGTGGCCTGAAAAATTCTGAAGCAGCAGTAACAATACAAGATAAGGGTTGGTTCATATCAATACTCCTAGGCTAATCAACCTGGGAAAAATCCTGGACTCACTCAACTGACCCCACAGGAGGAATTCAGGTGACTGATCCTTTCCCTACATTGTGTGATGTGATGACTGCATGAATGCCAGCTACACAGTAGAACCAGGACTAAGACACACAGGATGAACAGGTGAGAGTACTGAGATTGAAAAGACTGAAATATGAATCAAGATGAGATAATGATAAGACAATAAATAAATGCACTCCCAGACCTCCAGCCCATTCAGACCAAGTACAGGAGACATTGACATAGAAAATTTGGAAGACACACACCTGAAATGTCTAAAAAGATAGCAGGTGAAGTAAAGAGCAAATTCATGAGGCTAGAGAGGAAAACAAAGCCCAAACAATCTCTCAGGTAAAGACAAAGAATAATCATAATGAAAGTATTGCTTAGTATAGCTACAGTACATATAGATTTAAAAAAAAATACAGGAGCATAAGAAAATGATGAAAATCTTGAGTGAACAAAATAGGAAAGAAATAGAATGCATGGAACAGATTCATGGTGATAGCCAAGAAATTAAAAATTCCATTGAAAACTGGCAAAACCACTTGAATGAAACTGAGGATAGACTTTTAGAACTTAAAGACAGGATTTTGCCTAGAAATTGTCACAGGAAAAAAATCTCTTAAAAAAATAACAAAGTATCATGAAATAACAATTCAATGGCTCTAAGATGATGCTAAGAAAAGCAATATAAGACTGAGAGGTGTCAATGAAAAAGTGGAAGTCAACACAAATTTCATAAAAAAACTATTTGCAGAAAATTTCTCCAACATAGCAACAGAATCTGACATACAGATAAGTGAGGCATATAGAACTCCAAACAACCATAACCAAAATAAATAGACATGGAGATATGTAATAATCAAAATCCCAGAAATTCAGCACACAAACAGAATACTAAAAGCTGTTAGAGCAAACAAACAAAACACATACAGAAGAAAACCCATTGGAATCAAGGCCAACTTCTCAACACAAACCCTCAAATCAAGAAGAGCTTGAAGTGAAGTATTTCAAGTGCTGAAAACAGACAAATTCAAACTCAGATTGATATATACCACAAAATTATCTTTCAAAATTAATGGTGAAATAAGATTCTTCCATGACAAAGAATAATTGAAATTCATAACTTTCAAATCAACCTTACAAAGGGTGCATAAAGATATTCCAAATGGAAATGAAATTTACCAAAATTCCAAAGCACCAGGCAGGACAAGCAACTAAACAGAGGGGGAAAGCAGGGAACAAACAAGAGGAAAATAATGTGATGAACATGAATTAATACATATCATTTATTACTATCAATGTAAATGGCCTCAATTCACCAATCAAAAGGAACATATTGGCAGAATTGATCAAGAAACAAGATCCAACAGCATACTGTATACAGGAAATATATTTAACTCAAAAAGAAACTCATAGACTGGATGACAAAGGATGGAAAATAGTGCTCCATGCCACAGGAACCTAGAAAAATGCAGGGGTAGCTATTCTGTTTGCAAACAATGAGAGCTTCAAGCCAAAAATGATTAAAAGAGATAAATAAAGTCACTACATACTTTTTAAGGGAAAAATTAAAAAGGAAGAAATAACAATAATAAATATATGTGCACCAAATACAGGAACACCCAACTATATAAGACAAATATTAATAGACATGAAAAATCAAATGAGCAATAACATAATTGTAGTAGGAGACCCTAATACCCCAATGCTACAAAAAGATAGGTTAACTAGACAAAAAACAGCAAAGAAATAACAGAAGTGAATCAAACATGTGATCAAATATACTTAGTAGACAAGTAGAGTGTTCCATCCAACATCAGAATACATATTCTTCTTGACTGTCTATGGATTGGTCTCTTAAATAGATCATATACTAACCCATAGAACACACTTAAGTAAATGCAAAGGAATTTAAATTTTCCCATGCACATTAACTGATTGTAGTGTAATGAAATTGGAAATCAATGGAAAATGAAACCATGAAACCCCCATAAACACATGGAAATTAAATAGTACCCTCCTAAACAACCAATGAATCACAGATGAAATTATAGAAGAAATTAAACAATATCCACAATCAAGTGAAAATTCAAATGCAACATACTGGAACCTGTGGGATGAAATGAAAGCAGTTCTAAGAAGGAAATGTATAGTAGTGAATTTTCACATGAAGAAAACAGAATGAGCACAACTAAGCAACCTTATGATGAACCTCAGTATTCTAGAACAAAAAGAGTAACTTAAGCCCAAAACTCATAGAATGGAGGAAATCACAATAATCAGAGCAGAAATTAACACAATTGATACTAAGAAAACAATACAAAGACTTAATAAATTGAAGAGTTGGTTCTTTAATAGAATAAAAAAATGATAAACAATATACTACATGGTAAAAAAACTGAAAGCTTTCACTCTAATATAAGGAATAGAACAGAATGTCCACTATCACCACTCCTATTCAATATAGTCATGGAAACATAAACCAGACCAATTAGACAAGAAAGGAATATAAAAGGAATAGGATAGGAAAAGAAGAACTTAAATTATCATATTTTGCAGATGACATGATACTCTACATAGAAGACCCCAAAAACTCCACCAAAGGTCTACTAGATTTAATTAGCAAATTCAGCAGTGTAGCTGGATGCAAAGTCAGCACTCAAAAATCAATAGCATTCCTGTACACAAACAATAAACTCACTGAGTGAGAATTAGGGAAATACTACCTTTCACAATAGTATTGAAAACAATGAAAAAGTTATGAATCAGTCTAACAAATATAAAAGTTGTATATACTGAAAATTACAGTACTCTGAAAAACAATATTGAAGAGAATATCAGAAAATGGATACATATCCCATGCTCATGGATAGGAAGAACCAACATTGCGTAGTTGGCCATACTCCCAAAACTGTTATACAGATTTAATGCAATTCCACTCCAAATGCCATTATCATACTTCAAAGAATATTTTCTCTTAGAAAATAGTCCAAAAATTCACTTGGAAACAGAAGAGACGTTGAATAGCATAGGCAATCCTGGGCAACAAAAGTAAGGCAAAAGGCATCAAAATCCTTTACTTGAAATTATTCTATAAAGTTACTGTGATAAAATCAGCATGATACTGGCAATAAAAACGCACCTGAGGTTCAGTGAAACAGATTAGAAGATGCAGAAACAACCACAAATGGCCAAACATGTTCACTAGAGGAAAGACAGACTCTTTAATAAATGATGCTAGAAAAACTGATTTTCCATATGCCAAAAATTAAAACTAGATACATGTCTATTGCCTTGCACTAAACTAAATTCAAAATGGGTCAAAACTCTAAATATTAAAACAGAAACACTAAATCTACTGGAAGACAAGGTATGTAGAAATATTGAAGACATAGGGGCCAGGCAGAAAGTTCACTAACAAAACCCAAATTGCACTGGAAGTATTTCAAAGTATCAATAACTGGGACCCCATCTTATTAAAAATTTTTCCACATTAAAATTAATCATCAATGGAATGAAAAGAATGGGAAAAAAATTTTACCAAGTGTCCTGCAGACAAAGGATTTCTGTCTAGAACATATAAAGAATTGAAAAAAATCAGACTCCCCCAAATTCAAATCTAAAAATGAGCATCTGAGACAATTACGCAAGTCTCAGATGAAGAAGTACAAATGGCAAACAAATGTTCAACATCATTGGTCACTCAAGAAATGCAAATTAAAGCAATACTGTGACTTCATCTCATGCCAAAAAGAATGGCTATCATCAAGAAACCAACAATAACAAATGCTGACAGGACTGTGGAGAAAAATGTACTCTTCTCAACTGTTGGTAGGAGTGTAGACTGGTAAAACTACTTTGGAAATCAGTGTGAGGATTCTTTGAAAAACCTAGGATTTGAAGTCCCATATGACCCAGCTCTTCCCCTTCTTGTTATTTTCCCAGAAAAACTGAAAACATACCACAGCAATATATGTGCACCCCCTGTTTATAACAGCACAATTTGTAAAAGTTAAATTTTGGAAGTAACCCAAATGCCCATCACTCATGAAATAGATAAAAATGATGTGGTATTTTTATGCAATGGAGTATTACTCAGCTATAAACAAAGATAAACTCAAGAATTTTTTAGGTAAATGTATGCAACTTGAGACCATGCTCATAAGTGAATTAAATCAGACTCACATGCATAAATATTGCATTGTCTCCCAGGTGTGAGAAACTGAAAGAGTAAATAAAGTCCAAAATGAACAATTTATATTGTGAAAGTGAAAGAGGAAAAAACTGCTCAAAAGGAAAAAACAACTGAAATGGGGTAAAGGGGAGATGATAGAAGATAAATATACATATATATCTATTACCCTAGCCTCATGTTTGACATGAATAGGTTGTTAAGAGTGTGGAGATTCTTCTGCTTGACCTCACTGAAACATGGTTTCCTGCAAATATTATATATCTTACATATATTTTATCTGGGAGATTTTTAATTTCTCTGTAGACTCAAATTTCAATTGTGTTGCCAGCTCATATGGGATATATATATATATATATATATATATATATTCATAAAAAAGAATGGTTTATGCTTGCATTGTTTGATCATTTTTTTATGCCTATATCTTATAATCTGAGCAACTACTTGAAGATGACAATATGCAGTATATTAGCCATTGTTAATCTATTGTTTTGTTTTGAAATTCAGTATCATCATTTTTATTGTTTTTTGATTTTAATATAAAAATTTAAACACAAATGCACTTTGATCTTCAAACAAGCTAGGAGATGGCCAATATTTAGAAATGTGAAAACAGAATACAAACTCAAAATATAGTTAGATATTGTATTGGAAGCATACATTGAGAAGATTATCATTATAGCAAGTCATTAAAGAAGCTGGATATTGTATCTACCCAGAGTGCTATGCACAACCAGATATTACATTCTGGAAAGAAAAAAAATGACCTGGATAAGCTGGCAACATAATTGAACTTTGGTTCTGCAGAGAAATTAAGAATCCCCCAGATAAGATACACAGTATTTTCAGGAAATCATATTCCAGTGAGGCCAGGCAGATGAATCTCCATACTCTTAGCTACCTATTCATGTCAAACTTAGGACCAGGATAAAATAAAGAGGAGGGTTAAAAAAATTATATCATAAATCTCTGTTGTAGCACATTGACTATTACCTGACACAAATTTTCTAAATATGATTGGGAAGTAATTTTAAAAAGTATAGAATTCATAAATAGAACACACACACAGAACCAGAGGCAAGGGAAGAAAAATAAATGACAAATGCAGTATATTTTAAAAGAAAACAGTCTTGCTACAAGACATACAAAAATTACAATCAACTAATTTTTCAGGAATTAAAAATTTCAAAAAAAATTCAATGCAATATATTTATAACTGGTGGATATGAAGAAGAGATATAAAAGCTCAAGGAACAAATTGTGATAAGCAAAATATAAAGTAATCATTAATAGACACCAAGAAATGAGTTAAAAATAAATTAATACAGAAACCAATAACAATAATATATTAAAAAATACACTTTGAAGATATAAGGGAAGAGAAGTATATAATTTCAATGGTATCAGCAAATGTGAAATAGGACAAAATGTATAAATACTCAATGTCTTTTATGAAACAAATCTATTAAATAATACTACCAGCTTAAAAGAAGCTTTAAATAGAAAGTCATATTATTTTTGTAATAATCACCATCATACATCACACTCACTTTGACATGTAAATGTCAATCTTATCTAAGTTAATATTTAAAGTCAATGTGATCACTAAAAACTGTGGTATATTTTTCAATTAGACAATCTTATTCTTTGTTTGATGATAGACTCTCACTCATAGTTCAGGCTGGCTATGTACTCACTATGAACCCCAGGCTGGCCGGTAATCCTCCTGCCTCAAGTACTGGGATTATAAGTGTGCACCATGATTTCCTGCTAGACAATCTAATTGTTAAATACATATAGAAAACTCAAACTAGCAATAATAATCAAAAGATTGTTTCATGAGAGACTTCTGGAAAGATGGCGGAACAGTAAGCAACAGAGTAAACAGTATCTCTGAGAGAAACGGTTCAGATGCTGGAATACAGCATTATGGAGTGGACAAGAAGGAAGGAAATGGGTCCCCTGGACCCAGGGAGAATCTAAAATATGAATTGAAGCCCACAGAAAGAATAAAAAGAAGAATTTAAATGAAGAAGAAGGTGGTGTCTGGCAGCGCCTTTGCCTGGAACTGGACTCACCCTGCCACAAAAGCTATTCAACCTGGGGAAGTGCGGTCATGGCTGTGGTTGCATTCGACCCCAGAGGTCTCAGAGGAGAGGCGCAGTGGTGGAAGACAGTGGCAGATGCAGAGATCTGCGCTGGCTGGTGGTGAGTGCAGGGGATTCCATCCTCCCCAATACAGAGAGCAATTGGCTGGAAACCATTTTGGAGTATGGTAGGATAAGCCTGGGTCCAGGACTGCTGCTGGCTTCTCCCAGCAGCTTCAGCTTGTGGGTGGACCCATGGAAGTTGCGTGGACTGAGTTATGCTCCCCTTTGCATTCCAGACAACATCACTTAGGTTCCTAACCAGCTTAGATCCACAGGCCCTGGCCACTTCTGCTCCTGTGCAAACCCCAGTACCCAGCTCAGTGCAGAGGCATGGGAGCCTACCATCACATACCCATAGCCAGCACTCGATAGAAAAACCAAACAGCCTTCCAGTAGCTCTGTGTTGTGAGTGGACGAGCGAAAGTTGTTTGGACTGAGTTCTGCTCCCATGCACTCCCAGATAGCATTGCTTAGGTTCCTAACTAGTTTAGATTAACAGGCCCTGGCCAGCTCCACTCCTGTGCAAACTCTGGGGGCCCTTGTGGGCTGGTACCCCTCTCATTGCAGAGGCAAAGGTGCCCACTGTCGCATGCCTGTAGCCAGAACTGGCCAGAAAAGCCAAATGTTCTTGCTTTGGAGAAGTTGCGGCCAGTGGCAGAGGTGCCTGAGACCACACTACCCACCTATGTGGAAGAAATCAGGCATATGCCAAGACAAAGAGGGAGAGGGCAATCTCTGGTGTTCAAACCAAGAAGTGCAAGTCCAGGAGAGGTAAATGTGGAGGAGATTGAGAGTCACACACCTGAAATGTCTGAAGTAATGTCAACTGAAGTGAAGAAAGAACTTCATGAAGCTATAAGAGAAATTAGAACAGAAATTCTACCTTAGGTAAAAGAAGAAATGAAAACAATAATAAAAGAATTACTAAGCATCTCTAAACAAGACACAGATAAAAAATTAGAGGAGCATAGGAAAATGAGGGAAACCATGCATGAATAATATAAGAGAGATTGAGAATGCATGAAACAGATTCGAAGAGATATCCAGGAAATTAAAAACTCCATTGAAAGCTGGCAACACCACTTGAAAGACTGAAGACAGACTTTCAAACCTTGAAGACAGATTTGGAGCTTGGGATCGCAAAAGGAAAGATCTCTTAAAATTAATAAGGAATCTGGAAGTAAAAATTCAATGGCTGCAAGACAATTCAAAGAAATATAACTTAAGAATTAAAAATGTGAGTGAAAAAGCAGGGGTCAAGACAAATGACATCAGGACCCTATTTACAGAAATAATTTCTGAAAACTTCCCAAGCATGGAAAAAGAAAGTGGCATCCAAATAAGTGAGGCTTATACAACTCCAGCTAGCCATAACCAAAACAAATCTATACCTAGACATATAACAATCAAGATCCCAGAAATTCAACTCAAGAACAGAATATTAAGAGCTGTTAGGGAAAAGTAACAGATCACCTATAAAGGAAAACCCATCAGAATCTTGGCAGACTTCTCAACACAAACCATCAAGTCAAGAAGAGGCTGGAGTGAAGTA
>RJWT010018757.1:0-18717 GCA_004365215.1 Cuniculus paca
ACAACATGAGGAGGGTTACCTCCCTTTTTAGGATTCAGACACCAAAACACACACCAAGGGACTGAAAGTTACACTTCAGTTTGTAAAACAGTAAGAGATGATATTTTGCTCTTCATCTTCCATGAGTCCTGAGGTTAAAATCTGATTTTGAAGATGAATGTGGAGACTGTCATTTTTCATTCGTGTCTCAAAACTTGTTTATAGCTATCACCCCACTTTGTTTCTGGTCCTCCCTTAACAAAGATAAGCAATTATCTTTGACTATTTTACTAGTCCTTTGTGCTGTGCTGTGCACTCCCTCTGCCCTTACCATTTTTGAGAAATGTGTATATATGTCCACTGTGTTGAATTTGTCTTCAGTAAGAAACACATTTGGCTGTCGTTCTTTGAAGATATAGTAATGACATGGACCAGTATCACGGGGCGGTGATATGAACACAGCCTAACACTGACAAAACACCCAGAATCTTGTCTCTTTAAGACTAGTTTCATTTCTTGCTTAGGAATTGAAATTTTAATTACTGTATCTTAATACATATAGGAAATGCATTCCAAAGTAATTTAATAAAGTTCAATGATTTTATAAAAAATGGATCACATCATTTTAAGCTACTACTCTTTAGGGCTGTTGTGTGTGTGTGTGTATGTGTGCACAGCTTGGCATTTGACAGCTTTAGGGACTGTGATTCAGATAGACAACAACACAAAAGATGTCCTCTGAGCAACCACATGGACAAGCTGGGTACTGTGGCCCTGGTGATCACAGTGACAAGAAGCAAGAAGGTTTAAACTTCAAATACAAGGCCCTAACATGTTTAATAACATATATTATCTACGGACAAAGCAGTGGACATATGCAAATGCTAATGATTGTATTTTAATGTCCAGGAGAGCTACAATCATGAGCACAGGGGACTCTCCCTGAAATAGTGAGCGTTCCTGCAGAAAGATGCCTAAAAACTCTATTTTACTCCACTGCAGGGCTCCATCCACTGCAAACACTGAGTCATATTAGGGGGGAAAAAACAGAAGCATCTGCTCACCTCACACAGGCAAAATCTAGTCCCTGGGGAAATGTTCATGTTTCTCTCCCAGTAGTGCCAGGAATATGATGTTCTCACCTCCTGTGGCAAACCAGATGCCACTGATCAGATGTCCTGACTCAATAACCACTTATGATCTTTAACTCTGATTGCATTACTGATAATTGGAGATTCAACTATTACATGCACAATTAAAATATAGTACCACATTTCTTTTATTATTTAATATCACCAAACATAAATCCAACTAATTATTCATCGCTTTAATTTCTCTCTTTTACTATATGCCTCTAATGTCCAAAGCACAAATGAAATGAACCAGGCACTGAATAAATCTCTACTCAGAATCATTTTAATTGAGATGGTGACTCCTTGCTGAGATTTGAAAACCGTATTCTCTTTTGAAGGAAAAAAATGGTTTTCTTTCAGTGTTTAATCATCCTGTGTATATTTCTTTTCAGTTGTGGAACACTCAAGTTCATCTTTAAAGCCATCGATAAAAGCAAATTGCTTACTGTTATCTACTTCAAAAATATCCAAAAGAATTTAATTTGAAAAAACTATGTATCACTCAACAATGACCAAAATATTTTGAGTCCTACAAAGTAGTCTAGAGTTTAAAATAAAATCTTTATTAGGCAAGAATATAAAATTTTGGAATCATTTTACTGTTCACATACAAGTCAGCTACTCATTGGCTGGAAAAAAACTGAGGGATTAAATATTATTAGCATGAGGAAAGTGACAAATCGACTACTCAGGTGCAAATACTTCATGCTTATTTCTACTAGTAAGAAAGTTATCATCTTCAGTTTCTGTCAAAAATAGCATTAATAAAAATTGTAGTTTTCAAGTTAATTTTCACACTAGTCTGCATTTATTTTTGCTCCTGTACCTTCTCAGTTTTCAGTCAACATAACTAAAAAAAATTCATAATTTTAATAAAAGTATGATGATGACCCATTTTAGCAATCTCAAGTATGCCCAGGTTTAGACTGTAGCTACACAGGAAACATCTAAGACTTTGGAAGAATAGAGATAATAGTTGTCATAAAGCCCATGAATTTTGCCAAGTAGGTATGTCCCAATCTTCATAACAAGAGATAAATGACTTGGCCATTCCAGGAGAGGTACACATATTCACTCAGGAAACTTCACCCATTTCTTAACAAATGATGAAAATGTTTGGACAGAAATACAAGAAGAAGGGGTGTTCGTTGACCTGCTGTAAGACGACAATTTATAATGAAAAGCTGTACGATGGGCAGCAGAATCACAAGTCGTCAGTCGTCCTTTACTTCTGAAGCAAGCCTCACACCTTCAGCCCTCAAGGCATCCCTGTATCAGAGTGAGAGCAAAAGTGAGAGGCATCACCAGGAGCCAACAAGTCAAAGAGGCCTTAGTCATCACTCCTGGGTTTATTGGAAAAGGTATCGCAGGGCCACGCATTGCAGCTAGGTTCCTATCAGCACAGTCCACAATTTGAAATGACCTTCTAGCGGGATGTTTCTGGTATTACAAGTATGCATATCTATAGAATATATCAATTCCTCAACTGCTGAATATGAATTACTTTAACCTATAAACTGGTTAATGTGAAGAAATGAATTACATGAAATAAATATTACAACAGTGAAGTCATTTGTTGGTTAAATATCTTTCTCTTTTGATATTAAATGCAGTTCATAGCTCCTTAACCTCTTAGTAAAATTGAGAATAAAAGGATATACATGTATACATGGATATACATATCTATATATACACATACATGTGATTTAATATAATAAAAATATTATTGATTTTTTTCTGTATGAAATAAAATCAGTGAGTGTAACCTTACTGGGAGATAATGTGAGTTTTTTCTTGTTTGTTTGTTTCCAGCACTGAGTATTGAAACCAGTGACTTTTCACTGAGATAAATCTTCAGTCCTTTTTAATTTTAATTTTGAGACAGAGTCTTACTAAATTATTAAGTTACCCAGGCTGGATTCTAACTTGAGATCTTCCTGCCTCAGTCTCCTACAGTGCTGGAATTATATGCTTGCACCTCTATGACCATAATAGAAAATAATGTTATTTTTAGAAGCATAAAAAGTTTTACTTTCTCTGAGAGCAAAATTCTGCACCTAATCCAAAGTTCTATGATGACACTGGTTCTTCTTTACAGACAAAATAGTATAGTGTGCACTGTATGTTTATTACAAATTCATTTGTTTATACTTTTACTCAATCTTCATTTTTTTCTCCACACTAATTCTACTAACACTGTGCTGTTTGTGATTCTGTTATTGCAGGTCTCTGAAATTTCTTCTAGCTGAAGGCAACATAAAATTCCCTTCAATAAAAAGTAACAAATACCATCTGAATAACCCCTAAAGGACTGTACTGGATGCCTTTGTAGGGGAAACTATATTCTGACCGACACAATTGAGATAGACTGATGCAGAAATAGAACAACAAATAGACTACAAACAACTGGGAAAATTCAGTCAGTGAAATCCAGTAGAATCCTCTCCCACTTGGAAAATTTTTTTGTATCAGTGAATCTCAAAACATGAGATCAATGAACATTTGTTAGGTGGCTATGGGACAGAGCAAGTGAATTTTAAATTTTATTTGATTTTAATGAAATGTAAATCTAAATAGCCTCATGTGGCTACTGGCTGCTGTATTAGACAATATGCTTCCATAGTGTTAGCCAAGATATGAATAATTTGATTTGAGATTCATAGCTAGAATATTGAATATAAGAAACCAAACAATGGAAGTGCTTACCTATATGTACAACATTTATCCATACTTTTATAATCTACCTATATCCCCCAGAGATTATGTAGGGAGACTCATATAAATTAAGAATTTCTAAACACTTGGTACGAGATTTCACTGGCATACCCTAAATTTTTGTCTATCTAGTGAGTTTAAAAAAATATCTACTCAAGTTAAAGTAGGTTATAATAGAAACAACTCATTTTAACCCTTTTTACTAGAAAAATCTAAATACATTGAAAGATAGTATAAATAAGCCGCCATGCACTCATCAGACATTGACACCTCCATGCATTTACGTCCAATCACAGAGTATCCTGAGGCACGTCCCTGCCACTACGCTTCATAAATGGTGTTTTAAATGTTGAATTATGCTGCAGAAAGAAACAGAATGTTTGACTATTTTTGAAGAAGAAAGAGTCAACATTTTCATATTAAAAATATTGGAAGAGTAATTAAAAACCATAATTAAAAATAAGGCAGAGAATAACAAAATGTAAATCACTGTTTTAGGGTAAACAAATAACCAGATTCTGAAACAGACTATATGTCCAACAGCTCTGTGTTAAATGGTAAATAGGTACAAACTCTCTTACACAAGGAAAACATGATTTTTTTGACACCAGCAAACCTCACAAAACTTTATAAGACTGAAGAAATTTAGAAGGTAAAATAATAATATAATAAAAGCAAAACAAAAAGCTCTCTTCCTGGAGCTTGCCTTCTATTTCTCTACTTTCCTAAGCCAAAAGTGGGGCCTCTTCAGAATGAGGGTGTTCTCTGCGAGCAGCACGCCTGCTACCTTTAAGTGTGTATGTGACTCTCTGGCATACGGTGTCTGATGGAGCAGGATGTGTCCCCTTTTAAGTCAGGGTCTCACAGAGAGAGCTGTCAAGATCTTTGACACCTCGCTGCATTCAGCATCATTCCTCCATGTCTACGACAACCTTTATTTCCCAAGGTTTACTTCACAAAAGGTGTATTTTTTCCTTCTGTCAATTCTTGACTATTTACTTGTGAATTCATTTAACTTTATGAATTATCCTCAGGCAGTTTTTTTTTTAATTTCTGAACATCCTTCCTATTTCTATGTTTTTAACTTTGGACACACATATGATCATTAAACTTAATCACTATGACTCTCTTTCAACCTACAGTAGGAAAATAAATAAAATGCATAGAGGTGAAATATTACTAGATAATTATGACTACTAAGACACCTTTCTAGAATACTGTTTGTGTTGAGTTACACTGTTTAGACATTGTAAAATCCTATATCTTGGAGGAATACTGACCTTACCATACTTAACCACAGCATTCTAATGGTCATTAAGAATGAGAGAACGGCCAAGTCATCCAGGGTTATCTAATCTCTCAACTGGAAGGAGGCATTCAGGAGGAGGAAAATATAATGATTAAACCATGGCTTATTCATGCAGTGGAATATAGTCAGCATTTGCAATAAATGGACTAGAGAGAAACTAGACTAGGTTGTCAGTCAGGAGACATGTCAATATACGAAGTGTTGAGCGAAGGCAAGCAAAGTGACATGGTGGTAATAATGCCATGGGTACAAAAATTAAGATACACATTAATCACCTGTGGTGGCTTGTATGTGTAATCCCAGCACTCTGGGAGGATATAACAAGAGGATTTCAAGTTCAAACTTAGCCTGTGTAACTTAGCAAGATCCTGTCTCAAAACAAGAAATAACATATAGGAGAATTATTTTAGTGGGAAAACTCTGGGATCAATATTCAGCACCACAAAAAAATCCATATGCACCATATATTTTATATATAGTTGAGATTATATTACATCCAAGATAATGTATGGTATATATTACATAGCATACATATACACTATATATTAATTATATAATAGTATATGTATATAACCTAATATATGTTATGTATTGCATGTATGTTATGTGAACTTAATGGCAGAGATATATTTTGTGAGCTGTGTTGTTAGAGAATTTCACCATTGTGTCAAACTCACAGAACATGCTTAAGAAAAGCTAGCAACCTACTACACATGGAGACTATTGTTCTTAGAGTGTGCACTGGTAGATTATTGACTGTCCTAAACACTGAGGCAATCATAACACAATGATTAAGTATTTGTGTTTTCAAACATTCTAAACTTAGAACAAGTACAGTTAAAAAGCAGGAGACATAATTTTGCAGCTCCATAATAATTTTATGGGACACTGTTGTAAACACAGTCTGTCATTAACCCAAAAGTTTTAATATGTCACATGATTATTTATACATACATATATAGTACTTTTGTATATGAATACATATGTGTGTACGTATATATAGACATATCTTTTATATACATGTATGTGATTGTGACTGTTATTGTATATAAAGTTTAAAATTCAAGAGCATAACTGGGAAAAGTTTTTGCATACTGGGTATGTAAATGACTCATAACTTGAACAGATAAATAATATCTAAAACACAATAATAAAAATTTAAACAGCCAAAATTTAAAACAGACAGTAAAATAGACAATATATTTAAATAGGTTATTCCCCAAAGAAAATTTACAAGTGAGCAGCAAAGACATGAAATATCATAATCAATAGGGAAATGAAAATTAAAAACACAAAGAAATTTCTCAACTTTCCAGACGCAGATCCTGAGCCTCCCAGCACCAGGCATTTGTTTCCAGGAAGACAGTTTCCCCAAGAGCAGGACCAAGAGGATAGTTTTGGAATGATGCAAGTACATTATATTCATTGGGTGCTTGATTTCTACTATTACTAAATTGCTGTATATATAGTGAAAGGAGTATGCGACTCACCCTAGTACAGAAACAGTGGGAGTCCTGAGCTTGTTTTCCTGCAATTAGATGGCCCATCTGAGGGTGATGGGAGGCAGCGATTCCCAAGTGTGTTATGCCCAGTCTACTGCATAATCTCATTTTGGTTTCTGTCACAAAGAAAGGAAGTTAGATGGGAAGCAGGTTTTTATAGGCTTTTCTGGAAATCTCAGAATATTCTGCCTTAACTTTAACACTAGAAGTCATTTCAACTATATTTTTAAGTCACAATCACTTGTGATCTCAAGTAATTGATACCTCTCTAGCACAAATACAGTTCACTCACCTGGCTTATTTACAAATGGGTCATCGATCCATTATTTTCCGGTTTAGAGGTCTTTTGTGCTTGAGAAGAAATACTCAAATTCCTTTGAAAACTGAGATTGATGATCATGTATCAGCTGAGCTAAAGAAGTCTCAGTCTCAAAATATGCTTGAAACATGTCAGAAATCCCAGTGTTCACTTGTCACCCCTGAAATTATTGTTCACTGTGAATGCAGCCACTTTATCTGCTAAATTGCATATAGTTGCATACATTGTTCCCTGAAGTGACAGACTGAGTTTGCTGTATAAGTTGAAGATGTCACACTAGTAAGCAAGTTTTGAAACCCACACTATTGTTGAAATGTGCTGCCGATGCTAACTATTTTTCTAAAATAAATCTTTGAAACAATTTCCATAACTCAAAAACTTTGGCCGGGGATCTAAATTTAGATAGCTATGTCACTGGTGTGCATAAGAAAAGATGTGTGTCTTTGTTTTCATCTCCTCTTAGGGCTACATAAATAGATGTGAGCTAAGGAAATGTACTTTAATGGAAATCATAATTGTAATCATATCATGCAAAATGTTCAGTTCAGGTGATGATTTTCAGATATCCAGTATTTCTCTATGAATGACTCAATGTGTAGACTCACATGCAAAAGCAACACTTTTGCTATGAGTAGGGAAACTAGATAGCAGTTTGGTCAAAGCTGCCACTCCATTCATGTGTATCCTGACATAAAAAAGACCAATTTAATTCTCAAGATGTTATGGTTTGTGTCTAGGTACACCCCCCCCCCCGCCCAAGCCTCATGCAGTCATGGAGGCTGCTGAATCTATCATTTGTGATTTTTGTCTAGCACTGGGATTAGCACTAGGATTAGTGGTGTGAGTGCTGCACCCATCCAGAGGTGGAGACTGCATACTACATAAGGGAAGGAAGAAGACGTGTTTTTTCTCTCTTTTGCTGCTCTTTTGCACAGTTCACTCTTGCTTGCAGCCACCATGAACGGCTGCCCCTCAGCCACACCACCCTGCCTTGGAACAAGCTAAGTATGGACTGAAACCCCCAAAACTATAAGAAATAAACCTCTCCTTCCTTCACTTTGGGGCATCAGGTATTTTCTCTCAACAACAAGAGAAAAGTAACCAAGACACCTGATACCTAATCAAAGACTTGAATAGATGCAGATGCAGTGTTGGTTGGCAAGAAAAGTGCACATAATATACCCTCTTGAAAATATACTGCACAAAACAAGCATTGTTCCCTGGTTGTCACCAATAGTTAACTGGTCAACCTGAATTGCATATCACAGTGAGTTAATAACCTTCTCCATCAAATGTTCCTGCACTGTTTCATCAGTTTGTTCAGTTATGGTGCTGACCCAAAGGTGAGCATGTGAAATCTTTTGAACTGAAGCCTCTCCTAACTGTTCATGGCAAATGTCATTAGTAGCAGGTAGGATTAAGACTTCACCAAGAGTAAATGGTTTCTTTGCTTCAGCAATGTGGTTAACAGCTAAGAATGATGTTCTCAGTGCAGACACATTTGATGATGCGGTGACCTTTAATAATTGCTTCTGCTGTGTGTGTTCATGTTTTTTTTTTTCTCTCAAAAAATACCAAAGCTTTGTTTTATAATACAGGGTCATTGGTCTGCATATGGTAAGGCAGTTTTGAAGGTTCGAGGGCTTCATTGGATAGCTGGTCATCACATATTATACAAAGTGGGCTTGGAGAATGTCAATCACCTGTTACAACTCATGACATAAATCAGATTGTTGGTATTTCCATTTAAGTGCAGCTTTCCTTTTATAGGTACTTTTTATTGCTTTCTTGTTAGTATTTCTTCTTGTTATTGAGTATTTTCTTCTGCTTTCTTGTTATTATTTTCTTCTGTTCAAAGAAGTTTTCTAGTAACATTTGTTTTTCACTCATTTTGGCTAGGAGCAGCTTACCAAAACTGTGCCTGAGACAATGTAGAGTGAGAGAAAGAGGCATGAACTGAAGTGGTAAATAAATACTGGGCAGGCCTTGAACACACTTAGGTAAGTATTGGGTTGTGACTTAAAACCCTCCAACAGATCCAGCTGTACAACCGCTGTCCATTGACTCATTTGCTACTATTAAATCATGTTACCAATAAGTGAGCACTGAGAGTCCAAAATAAGATCTGAGGAGATTGAAACAATGATGTCTCTATGGGCCCTTGAAACTGATCTGATATACATTGATAGATAGATAGATAGATAGATAGATAGATAGATAGATAGATATAGATACATATGAGAGAGAGACAGAGAGAGAGAGACAGACAGACAGACAGACAGACAGACAGACAGACAGACAGACAGAAGGTTTTAAAGTCCACTCTCAGTATTTTCCAAGTTTAGAATACATTGTTAACTACAATATAGGTGCTGCTCTAGCTGGTGGTTGCCCTTGATATTGGCCATGTGATGCTGGTTGTTCAGGTCTGCCAAATACAAGAGTTGTGGGTCATGGAAGTTTCTACCCAGATTTCAAAGGAATTGTTTGGAGGCCAGGCTGTGTGTCCCGGAGATGCAGGTGTGTAAAGTGGTAGGAATGAAGTCGAAGGAGCAGTGGAGAACCCAGGGACTTAGAGATGTCAGGAACCTGGCACATCTGCCAAGGGAAGGTGTAGAGCACATGTTGAGTCAGGCAACCAACTAGAGGGAGTGTGGTCTGCAGCCAGCAAGGCCACAGGTGAAAAGGTTGGTCCAACCTGTGGAACTCACATCCTACTACCAGGTGCCTTAGATTCTGAATATGGAATTACAGGACTTAACGTGCCCCCTCCCAGGGTTTGATCTTGCTTTGGTAATGTTCTTTTTTAGCCGCTATTCCTCATTTATGGAATGGGATTGTTTAACGTATACAATTGCATCTTGGGGTTGTGTAACTTCCTTTTTGTTTTCACAGGGATTTATGGGTAAGAGTTTTTGATGATTTTCAGAAGAAACTTTGAGTAGGACTTTTGAAAAATGCTACAACTGTTGAGACTGTGGGGAGAGTAGTAGTGCCTTTCTGGTTTGGACAGCATGGCTATATCATGCTATGGATTTGTTACTACCTTTGTTTAGAGAATGATTGTGGTTTAAAGTGTGTTTGGTTGTCAGTTTGCGAAGGTGTACATTTTTACCATTAACCATAATATGTCAACTTGCCTGGATTAAAAAACACCCAGGGATTAGTAACACACATTTCTAGGTGTGTCTGAGTAAGTCATGATGATGTAGCCTTCAGTAATATATATGGTTTCCGATCCTTTCCTCTCTAGTACTGTTTCCCTACTCTGCCTTCAATTTGCCTTGAACTGAATGTCTTTGCTCTATGAAGCCCTTCTGCAATGTTTCTGCCTTGGAAGCAGCCTATCATGGACTGAAACTACAAGCAATATTAAACCTCTTCTTCAAGTTGTAGATGTTGCATATTATGTCTCGGCAATGGGAAAGCTGACTAATACAATTAACTTGTTGTTGTTGTTGTTGTTGTTGTTGTAAAATCTGTGTAATATCCCATTGTGTGCATTTCTGTGGGTAGCATTTTAAAAATTAATTCATCTATTTCTGGGCACTAGTTGATTTATATCTAGAATGTTTTGAATAATACACTGAACATCAGAGAACAGGCTACATCTTTACTGCATTTTGTAATTTCAGCCCTTCTTCCCTGTGGATTTGTGTTGTTCAGTTGATTCTTCAGTTCTTTTTTTTAAGTCTTATGAATATTCCAATGGTAAAGCATAGCCCTAAAATGTTTATTTATACTACAGTATGTGCCCTGTGGTTGTTACAGCATATATTTTATGTAGAAGTCTAATATATAGCATTAATTAGTATATCATCATATTTTTAGCTTTTTAATAAAGAAAGAATATTGGAATTATGATGGTTTTTCCTCCCAACATCTAGTTCTAAATGCAACAGAAAAAAGAGAAAAATGATGCATACCTACTTTCTCAAAAGTTTTTCCTCTTATTGAAGGTAGGCAACGTTCCACTTATATCAATTTAGAAAATTTAGCATCCTTTCTCCTTCAATCATGTAACATTTTAAGGCTGATATGAATTTTTATTACTTCTAACACATACCACTGTTAATTCTTCTGTCTTTGCTACCAGCTTCTGTATGAGATAAAAGACACTGATGACCAGCATCCCTATCGTGTACACATAAAACAAAATACACATAAGGAGTTTGAAGAGATTTAAACCCTTTTCTTTATAAACGCATGGTGTTTTATTTAAACACAACATTATGCAAGTAAAGCTCCTGATTACTTTCTAATGAACATGATTTTTATTGCCCTAAGTCTAAAGGTTATGGCCACATGCATGTGAGATATGCCAATGCAGAAGTTTATAAAATGAATAAAAGTGAGGACAGGTGAGATTTCCACGGCTGTTACTGCATAAATTGACCTCCAGGATACTACTATCTTCTGGCCAGTCTTCCCTTGATTTGAAAATTCTTAGTATAAAACCTCCACTCACTCCTATATCCCCAAACATACACAATAGGCCTTGGTCATCTCTCTTGCTACAGCAGTATTTTAATTCATAAAAAAACAACAAAAACAAAAACGAACAAAAATGCTCATTAAAAAAAAGGCCATTTAAGTTAAAGCATAAATGTGTGAACATCACACTTGATATTCCATAGATTTGTACAGAGATTTTTTTTTATAAATAGCAGTTACATCTTAGTATATGAAGGAATAGACTCTACCATCAAGATTTTTGTACCATTGTGTAAACAAGATGTAAGTTTTAAATGGTTTTCTAATGAATCTACTGGTAAATGATTTTCTTTTGGAAACTTTAAGAAAGCTTCTCCATTTCAGCCTTTGCTGTGCTAGGTCAGTCACCGAGCCGAGTCCTGGCATTGCCCTCAGTTCAGGTTGCTTGGCCCAGCCTCTCTTTTGCCTCCTTAGGGGACTGAATTAAATACCACATATCTTGTTTGGATGAAATGCATTCCTATGGTTCCGGCCTGTCTCTTTCAGTCTCTGGGATTCAGATTTTTTGTAGTGTGCCCAGCTTTTTGACACACCCTGCTCTGATCCTGCCAGAGCCGCCCCAAGAACAGACTGTGCCCTATTACTGCATACGGACCTCATTGTTGGCTCTGAGTCCCAGCCCACTTGAATTTTAATAAAGATTCACAGGCAGTTGTTATGAAACAAACACCATAATGACACTCAGACAGGCTGTGGATTTATTTTTAGACAGATGATGTGTGTGGCCCATGCCTCAGGCCCACCAAGTAATAATAATAGCAACACTATGCAGTAAGTAAAGAGAATTTTTTCATAAAAATGCATAAATCATAAAATGTTTCCTGCCATCCTACCGCTTCTTGCCCACCTTCCTCCTGCTACCCACCTTCCTCTGATTTGTATTTGTGGGGCCAGCACTGACCACTTCACTGAGCCTAAGAAACGAAGAAAAAAAAGCAATGAATCCTTCTGTTCAAGAATTCATTAGACAAAAGCGACTCGCAGTATCATGCTTGTACAATAAACGCAGCCAAGCTTTACATAGTTTTAAAAACTAAACTCAGCTTTGTTTGCCCTTTTTAAATAGAGATAGAAATGAATTCTCTGATATTTGACATCTTTATGTGTATGAAAATGTGTATTGATATAGATGCCAATATGTAGTAGCAGCATAAAACCTGAATTAACACACTTCAGAGAAGAGCTATTTTTCAAGGTGAATGCTTAGAGAGGAATGATCCTTCTTGGAAACTTAAGAAACATCACTATTATCAGTAGAATAAAGAAGGCTTTTTTGCAGAATGTCATGTTAGGCTGTTGATAAATTTAGATTGCTAATACTGCATTCATATCTTAGAAGTCAGAGACCCTAAGTTTTGGTTTTATCTAGAACTTAAAAGAGCTATTTTTTTCATAAGCTCTCTATTTGCTCTTCCGTGGACTGTTAAGAACTGCCAAGACTGGCTAAATATGGAAACCATTTAAAGAAATCTTATTAAAAATCCAACTTCCTAAAATTGAACCTTAAGTGAACTCAAGCATTGGAGGAAACTAGCAAAGTGAGACGAATATTTAGGGCACAACAGATTAAAGAGGAGGTTATAGTACAAATATTTCAGGTAGAAAACATTTTTAAACTGTATGCATAATTTGCTACATTTCCTCAAAATTTGTAAAAAGACAATTAAAACTCAAGAGAGTGCAAGTGAAGGATTCAGGTATATCACAGTCAAAGTCCTGGCTCAGCTTCTTACCGTGGGTGATTTTTACATATCTCTTTCCCCAATTTTCTTAACTATGGAAAATAGCAGCAAATAAAAAGCTTTTTTTCACTACTGAAAATCCAATGCAGAAATATAAGGATAGGAACTAAAATACAGATGTTTCAGCTAAGATTTTTTTCGTTTAAAAATTGTAATATTATTAATGTTTCTCTATTTCATGTATTCTATTTTGTTTTCTTCTTGTTCCTCCTAATTTGTGATTTTCTAAGTAGCTCTATTTCTTATTCATGCTTGAATCATTTGTACTTTCTTTGTTTCTTTACTGCTTTTATTTTATGTCAATTTCTAAGTCTTTCATTTTGTATTTATACCTAATTACTCTCGCCTGTAGTTAATAACAGCAATAATAAATTTCCTTTCTCTTTGTGTCAACTACAGGTTCATACGATACTGTTAACTTCTAATTCCTTCTCAAAAACCATGGAAAAGTGAGATCCTGAGGAATTTACACATTTTAAGCTGAGTCTTCCCCATCATCATGATAGAGAAGTTACATATACATGATCCATCCTTTTTAAAATTTTAATTGTTGTTCCAGACTCCCAGAAACTTCTGTGATGTAAGAGTGAATTTCATTGCATAAGGTATGATCAAAATACATCGTGTATATTTAGATTTAAAATATTTATTACCGTCAAAGACACATTTCCATAAATTCCCATCAAAATAATCCTTCTTGCACTGAACATGCTTATGCTATCATTCTTGTAACATTCTGAAGTAGTACTGGAAGTCCTCTTTTGTGAGTGTTTTTACAAGAAATGATGAAAAAGTATAGTGAATGCTGCTGCCAATTGCCATCCATGGGAAGGGCAGGCTCCTGAAAACATTACAGTGTGTCCTTCTCCACTTATTCATCGAATCTAGCACCATGTGGCTTCTGGCTCCTCCCCAAAGCGAAAATAATCATGAAAGGCAAATGTTTTGCATCCATTCAGGACGCTGAGACAGCCATGAGAGTGCACTTAAAGTCACACAAAGAAAGATTTCCAGAACTGTTTCCGAAAGTGTCCAGAACAATGAAATAAGTGTGTGCAAGAGTTTTTGAAGGGAATTAATTTTTAGTACTTTAAAACACTTTGTGGTTTTTTTTTCTAGGTTTCAACAGTAACACTATTTCTCAACTATGCCTCATATTACCACCAAAATTCAGTCCTGCATTTTAAAAGTTTAGGGTTCTCTACAAAATTTTCCACTCTGTCTTACTGAACCCACTTTATGGTTAAACTGCTATACATAGCAAAGCTTTAAATTTAGGGGTAATTATCTCAATATTGCAGGAATGCTGGGAAAATACTAATGGTCTGTGAATATCTAAAATTCATTTTTTTCCTTAGTACACTGAAATTCACTTACAAAGCATCCACACCAGAGTGTATCCCAATACATGCTGGGTACTGTATGGTAAGAGATTCTTGGTTGGTACCAGTCTTTCTCCTCATTTCAGAACTAAACATTGTTTTGGAGTTCAATGCTGTCCTCCACTTTTTTTATATTGAAGTACTGGAACAAACAAAAAAGCAATTCCTACACTTAGCTTTACAAACATGTGTAGACCTTAACTATAAACAAAACAGCTAAATCAAACAAGAATACAAGTCAAGAATAATTAATAGCCAAGCAAAAGTCCTTTTGATGCTTCATTTCAATTAAGTCACTGAATATACAAATTCTATAGCCAGTCATGCTGACCAGGTTCTAATTTTGTTCCAATTTACATGGCATTGTATCTGTTGCTTACTATTTTAACAGCACTTTTCATATTACATATTAGTTGTTGGTTCTCTTTTTAGTTTTTCTCAGCAGATTTTAGGACCTTAAAAGAGATGGTATGTTTTCTTTAATTCTGTATCCTTGAATACTTTGTCATATGGACTACAAATCATGGGATTAAGAGAAAGTGTTAATAACTACTATTATAATTGGTCTCCTTATAGCTGGTCTCCTACCATCTCCCAGGGATTTTACTGAACATTTTATGTAATATATCAATGGATTTTTATCACAATCCTACTAGATAGGTATTAATATTCCCATCTTTCAAATAAAATTTATGCTTTGTGGAGCACATTAGGCTCTTTAAGTTCACATAGTTTATAAAACACTATTTTTTTTTTTTTTTGCAGCACCGGGGATTGAACTCATGACCTCATGCTTGCCAGGCAGGCACTTAGGCCACTGAGCTAGATTCCTGGCCCTTTAAACTACTATTTTTAACAGATTTAGTTCCAAGGTTCATATGCTGTCACACAATGAGTGATCTTTAACTAAATAAGTGAATATTTCTCTAAACATATGAACATGATGCATGCATATAAATATATTCTCAACTTTAGCCATATAAGTTTCCTTTCTCCTTCAGATATAAATTTCTGACCTGTACCAAAATAATTAAGTTGAAGGGGAACAAATTATGATTACTCTAACTTTTTCTCTCATTTTTTTTTCATTTTTCTTAAGGAAAACCAGGGAAAATAAGTAAATATGATTGGTGGCAACAAGTGCAAAATAATTTTAGCCCACATTATATCCATAATGGATAAAGAAAGAGTAAGGAAAAGAGTCAATTGTAATGCACTGACTTTAGCCAGACAACCCATTAGGACAAGTGGTCAATTTGCCTCTGCAAGGAAAGGATGTTGACTGACAAGGGAATTGAGTCATCAAGCAAGACTTTTCTTGTTGCATTAAAATTCAAGTCACATGGGTTGGGGATGTAGTTCATAGGAGAACACTTGCCTAACATGTGTGAGGCTCTAGGTTGGATCTCCTGAAACCCAATTCATTTTAGGAGATTGTATTAATTAATTAGCTTTCTCATTGGTAAAACACAGCATCTTCCTTTCATAACTTAAAGAAGAAATGGTTTAATTTAGCTTATAGTTTCAGGAGATTCAGTACATGGTCAACAGGCTCCATGGCAGAAACAGCATGATGGTGAAGCATGGGTGCTTAGTTCACAACAGGGCAAGGGAACACTGCCAGGTAGAAATGGGCCAAGAAGTATATATACTGTCCAAAGCCACACTTCTGTGAGTCACCCAGGCACAGCAGGAGTTTGCTGTATTAATTATTCTAGGCATTTCCTAATCTAATGAAGTTGATAGATCATAACTAATAATCACCATCCACTCCTTGCCAACTTCAGACCCAAACACATCCCCTTAAATCATACCTACTCTCAAAATAGCAAATTTATACTTCAGCCTAACATAATACAGCTATCCACAACCAGTAAAGTAATAATCCCTTCTTCAAAGTCTCAACCATTCCAGTATTTTTCAAATTGCAGGCCTCTGAGAGTATCTCTGAGAGTCAAAGCAAACTCTTCACTGTGAACCTCTGTAAAAATCAAAATCAAGTTAAATAATCCACATATACAATGGCTCAGAGTAAATATTTCCATTCCTAAAAGGAGAGATATAAAAATAGAAAATAATTATACAAAACAAGACCAAATATCAACACATGATATATTAAATCCTGTAGGTAAATGTCCAGCATCCAGGGCACATGATGGCAAAACCCATCCCTATGATCCTGTCAGCCGTAACCCACAAGTTCTCTCTTGGGTTGGCTTCATTCATGACCTGGAGATTTTCTTAGTAGATGTTCCACATCCCTGGGATCTCCAGCCTCCTGGAGTCTTCACTCATCTTTGGCTTCATTCCCACAGGTTCATGCACTGCTGATTCCAGGGCCCACTGTCTGGTCTCACAGACCTTTCTTTGGAACCTGGGTGGAAGCCTCCCTGATACCATAACTCTTTCAATATACATTACATGGACAATGTCAAGGTCTGTGGATGGAAATGATTACTAGACCTCCTTGGAGAATGGATGTAGTAGTCTCTGAGTACCAGGCTAAGCACAGTGAAATGAATTCCCTAGGAAGCCTTTCTTGAGCAGGGGTTCCAGGGTCTCTCTGTTTAAATAAAAATTTGACTCTTTCACATCCTTGAACCTATCATGGGTGGGTTCTTGCTCATTCCTGAAATGTCCTCAAGATATCTTTATTCTTGTCCTTGTAAAAAGTACTTAATATTAATTTAATGGTGCCAATCTTTTTTAGCAGCAATACTTACATTGATCTCAACTTTACATTTGGTCCCTTCTGGGCCAAAATACGTGTTTCACACTTTTCTGCTCTGTCATTTGCCCCTCATTTTCACTAAAATATAACTAAAAGCAGCAAGCAGTGCCCACCCCACATCTGTAATGTTTAGCTGTCTTGAAATTTCTTCCACTAGTTTAATTAGTACACTACCTTTAATCTCATTCTCCTGCAAATTTTTAGTTCTTAGGCACAATGTAGACAAATCTTTGGTAAACTGTAGCACATATGACCTCTAATTCAACTGCCAATGGAGCCTTTATTCCCAGATGAATCCGTCTATACCTGGCCTTTACTGTCAACATTCCCGTCAGTACTCTGGACTTCTGAGTTCCAACCAAAAAACTGTGCTTACTACATTCAAAAACTTCTCTAGACCACATTTATCTAAACTTTCCAAATTTCTCCCACAAAGTAGCACAAAGTAGAATCATTCTATACTTCCCTGCTAAGTGTTCCTTTACCCAAAGAAGCTGACAAGTCAATGTTCATTGCCATAGAGATGAAATAAATTGGTTTAACATAGAATACTACAACTTCTCTTGTAAACAGAGGTGATAGTATTTTCTAAAACTCTTGAAGATTGTGTAGCCAGGGATTTAGCCCAGTGGTTCAAGTGCTTGTCTAGTAAGCACAAGGTCATGAGTTTGATCCCTGGTACCAAAAAAAAAAGAAAGAAAATTGTTGCCTCCCAGGCTGTACACCTTCCTCCAAGAAAATGCTATTGTATCATTGTTCATTATTGTTTTCTGTCCCATAGGAAAACTATATCTAGAAGTTATAGAAAGATTCTACTTCATGCTTTCTGGTCAGGCTTTTCCTTGTTAGACATCTGAAAAATAACATACCTAGATGAGAAAAAATAGATTGGAAGGTAAATTTAAGAACAGCATAAGAATCACTCACTATACTACCAAGGTCAAGATGTTACATCTATCTGTTCTCTTTGTTGTGTCTTAAGGCTCGGGGCTGTTAGTAGTTCTGCTTTTTTGTTGTTGTTGTTTTGTTTTTCTGTTTTTTTTGAAGTTGGGTGTTATGTATACTTCAGGGCCAAAATAGAATCTGACAGTGTTGCATGTATAAACTTCACAGCAGCCAAACATGAAGGTCTCTTTGATACTCTCAACCTTAAAAAATCAGGGCAGCTGAAAGACATGGTAGTATATGTTTACATTTCCAGATACTTGAAAGGTTGAGGCAGGAGGATCACGAGTATGAGCAACACAGTGAGAGCACATCTTAAAAAATAATCACTGGAGAAAATGTATCTAAGTCATACATCAGTACATACTCTATTATATGAAAAGAATGGAAAGAGAGACTTTGATGAACTTGTGCTCTGATTTAATCTGCGTGTAACCTACTCTCAACTCTGTTTTTTAGGGAAATG
>RJWT010018758.1:0-18710 GCA_004365215.1 Cuniculus paca
GAGTTTAAATTACAAATTGTGGCGCCACCAAAGAAGCCTCTGAAAACAAAAATTGATACTCACTTGGTCAAGATGTCCGTGAATTTGAGTTGGGGGGCTATACGCCCATCCCGGACGAGCCCCCAAATGAGGTACGCGACCCCCGGGATGAGCAAAATCCACGAGACACTCGAAGAAATTTTTGGAATGGAGCGTTTATTGTCAGGCCTGGCGACGCAGTCCCCCTAGGAATCGATTCGAGACTGCGCACCTCTCAGTGGCCTGGAGAGGCTTATATCATATCAGAATAAAGGGGGGGGGGTTTGCAAGCATGGGTACAGAAGCAAATTGCATTGGTCAGTTTAAATGACCCACTATGTTTATTGGGGATGATGGCTCTGGGGGGGGTCTGAGGTTAGGTGACCGTGGTTACTTCCTAATATGGACTGCAGATGCTCCGGAAAGGCTCGTTCTGCACATTCCTTGGTCATGAGATAAGGTGGTTATTGTCGTTTGACCCAGTTTTCCAGTCAGCCCTGTCCTTGGGCAATCTAAAGTTGTAACTATCTTTAACTTCAGAATACCTGGGAAAAGGGGATGTGGGTCACCACAAGAAACAGGGAGGGGGCTCTTGGCGCAAAACAACGCATACAGAACAGGAAAGTGGCGCTATATTAGTCATAGGTTATAACAGGGACCTTGTTGGTATGAGATCTGTTTATTTAGGTTCTGTTTTCTAGTGACATGATATTAGCTTTATTTTTCAAAAGGTATTTTCTACCACTTCAACCTATTCAGTTTAATTTTATGGGACCCAGTTTTGGTGCTACAAAGAGAAAATTCTTGCTGGTTGCAATGCCATCCAGAGTCTCAACCACACACCACCCACAGACACTAAAACTTATTTTGACAGTTTTGTCCTTTTATTCGTGCCCCTTAAAAAGTGTGTTGTACAGTTATTAGGGTTCATCTGGGATGTTGAGGAAGGAAAGATGGAAAAGGGAAGGGGAGAGGGAAGGAGTTGAGTCCATAAGAGGATAGGGGGGTAAGAGAAGTGCGAGTAGGTGACATAGCTGAGTTCAGACCTGTCAGAGGTATTTTTATAGCTGGAGTAAAGGGTTAGCTTGGAGGGGTTTGGAGGTGGGAGGAAGGACATTGAAGGGGAGGAGTGTAAGGAGAGCTTGAGGGAAGCTAGGAGGCAGGCAGGACCTGTTAATGTGATTGTGGTTACTTTTGTTTGAATTGACTAAGCACAGTGGTTTTAACAGTTATGCTGACGTGGCCTTGGATGGTGAACCGTGCAAATTAAAGCACTGGTCTGTTATTGTTTTTCTGCACAGATGCAGACACTGGATATATCTATGCCTGTGTCTATGTCTACATCTCTGTCTACATGAAAGGTGTAGAAGAGGAGATGGGTGACAAGGGGACAGAAAAAATGAGGAAGAATGAAGAAAAAGGAACAAGGAGGAAATGAAATTAAAAAAAAGAAAAGAAAGTTATAGACAGAAAATGAAAACAGAAGTGTAGAATAAACTTTCATGTTGATAAAGAAAGAAGATATAAAAGAAAAACCCAAAGCAAATCCAGAACAGATGCACAAGAAGGAAACCGAGTCCCACCCCGTCCTGTGGCGGCTGCCCAGCCAGCATCACCCAGCACAGTCCCCAGTACAGTCCATGAGGGAGGCCAGGCCAGCTCGCCCTTTGCGGGCAGCCTGACTGCCTGCCTGGGAGCACTGAGGTCTGTCGGTCTCTCCACCCGGCTCCTGGCTGAAAGCCATTCTTCAAGCGTGGCCAGCTGCACGCATCCGTCTCTGTCCCCAGATCTGCCACCAGCAGTGGATTTGGCAAGAAGAGGATGTGGCCAACCGCGTTCTCTGTGGACTCCTGCAGTGCCCTCCTGGCTCTGCCCCACTGTATGTGGCAAATCTCGCCCCATTCCCTGCTCTACCTCCAGCAGCTTTCTGCCCAGCACATGCTCAGAAGCCCCCTGACCCAGGCGACTCCATCTGTCCCTTCACACACAGACAGACCTACGTGAATCCCTGGCCCTTGGCCCAAGAGCTCCACTTGGCTCATGCCTTGCAGACCTTGGTGCAGTCCTTGGGCCTCGTTTGCCCCCGTGGGCTAGTGGGCGGTGGGCACAATTCTGCACTGTCTCACGTGGTTCTGATGGTTGGGGAAGGAACAGGGAGGTGCCCACTCCTGGTCGGCTCTGTGGAGCACCCCCATCCGCGCCGCCGCATTCTACAGGGATGCGATCCTCAGGGCCCGTCAAGGAGCTCAGAGCTGCTTCAGTTCGCAGAGCTCAGCGTCTCTCTGCTTAAAGCAGTGGGCTTCGTTAGCAGATACTGGGTAGTGCAGAGCACACTGCAGGACTCCGAGTTCCCCGGAGTTAGTGGGGAGGAGTTAGGCAGGGGTTGCTTTTTTTTTTTTTTTTAATGTTGCTGGCTTTTCCTTTCTCTGATTCAGGGAATCCCAGCCATGGTTTACTCCCAGGCTGGGTTTCTTCTTTCAGGTGCGAGGCAGAGTCACAGGGTGTCTGACCTCGCAGTACTGTTTTCTTTCCCCAGACCTTAGCACAGCTGCTCCTAGGATGAGGAGTTTGTGGGGTGAAGGGTGGGGGACATGTGGATCTGTGGCAGTCCCATTTCCCCCTTTCAACAACGGAGGCATTCGCTTTGATCCGGAAGAGTCACGGTACACACTGACCTTCTATCTCTGGGTGCTACTGCCTCTCCTCTGCAGTCCCTGCATTATCTGGTGGCTGGCCTCTGAGCTTTTCTAACACACAGCCTTCACTACGCAGCCCTATTGGAAAACAAAAAGAGCCGTCTATTTTTACATCAAGTAAACAAGTTTATGACCTCTGCAGGCTTGCAGCAAAGAGACTGGATTCACCATAGAATCTCTCTAATGATATATCTGCACTGCCGGTCCTGCTCTATCCTTGCAGGCCCTGTCTGCAGTCCACATCAATGGTCTGTTCACCGGCAGAGGCAATGCACGGAGCTTCAGTGCTTTTCCTGCCTGCCTCTGCATCCGTGTGAGGCTGCCGGATACTTCCTACCATCGGGATCAGCTGACCTGTCCAGACTCTAGACAAACATGTTTTCAAAAGAAGGGGTAAAAACCAGACATGGTGGCGCACGCCTGTAATCCCAGCACTTGAGAGGCTGAGGCAGGAGGATCATTGCAAGTTCAAGACCAGCCCGGACTACAAAGTGAGCTCCAGGCAGCCTGAAGTGCATAGCAAGACCCTGCCTTGAAAAACAAAAAAAAAAAATTTAATAGATAAATATTGAAAAACAGTAACAGAAGGGCTAAGACATTATTGTTTAAAAGATTTTCATATTTAAGAAAAATTAAAACAACTTTCTTAAAGTATAATTATGCTCTGTCGCCATAGATTTAGTTAGGAGAAAAATACATTGATATATGCTTTCCTATGGAAAAGTGCGTTTTCAAAACATCTTAGAAAATGAGAATTTGAGCTACTAAATCTGAAACTCTGGATCATGCATGTTGTCATTACTTAAGAAATTCCTGTGGTTCTTATGGTTAGGTTTTTGGCATCTACAGTTACGGAAACTCTGAATCTTTCTAATTTTGGAAAATATGGGTGGGATATTTTAGTCTACTTGTGCTAAACAAGATTTTTATCTTTGTCAAACTTACCTCTCTAAATATATTTCTGGCATTAAAAAAAAGTGGCAGGTATAAGAACTTCAAGCCAAGTAGATTAAATAAATGGTGTTAAATTTTATACAACAGTAAAAGCAGAAGCAGATTACTATTTGGTATTTTTAGCTACTTATAAATTTAAATTGTGAATCCAAATAGTAAGAGTCAAACCTCTATAAAACAGGGGGCATGCACTCCCCAAAGGATCTAGTTTAGGAAATTTTCACAAGTACACATTTTATTTAATCTAGAAGCTAATTTACATGATAGTTTTCAGGAAATTCACTGATCATATCCCACTTTTATTAAGAGATTACTGGTTGCCTTAAGACCCACTAGGATGATTATTGGTACATGTGGTAGAGTATAACTCTAACCTCAAATTATTCCAATGCTTATATGAAGATCTTTTTGCCATGTATCCCACCAAGAGAATATGGACTAGGCCACATGACTTTTTTAGCCAATGGGACAGAAGTAATGTGGTCAAGCAGATGTGCATCTGCTTGTGCATTTTACCTTTCTTTCATGCTGCTCTTGAAAGTAAGTGATCACATGCAGAAGCCCAAGTTAGCAGCTGGGAGGTAAGAAATGAACTGGAGGAGGATGGCACCGCCCCAGCTGACTGCCTCCTGCCTGCTCACCTGATAACTATTGCATTCTGCTCTCCTGAGCAAGGTTGGATGTAGCTTGTCTCCTTGCACACTTTTGATTTCACAGCCCAGTTGTCAATATTGTTTGATTCTTTTGGCTTTACATGTGAAGAGAAAAATCAGAAGTTATCAAAGTGTGAAGAACTACACATTTTCACGTGAAAACTGACCTAGACTGACCTACACTCATTCATATGCTTGGGGTTAAGTGGTGCTTTACAAATAGTGGCTGAAGACTTACCAAGTGTTGGCAAGTAACGGGATCATGTGTCATGATGGGATCTTACTCTTTAATGAGCTCATGACATGCTGGTTTCTCTTCAGATCATATAAGCCTTTCGACTTTTAAAATTATCTTACAATGGTTTTTAAAATTTCCCCAAATGTTGTACAGCTCTGTTTATCTATTTATCTACCAGCTAGTGATCTACATATATAGAATATATATGTAGCTATATATGAGCTATATGTCCTATCATATAAATAAATTATATATATAATTATAAATATATGAATATATAATTTATTTAAATATATAATTTATATTATATATTTTCACAAGTACATATTTTATTTAATTTAACTATTTATACATAATTATATAAATTATATACATATATAATTTATGTGACAGGACATATTGCTCAATGGCAGAGCACTTGATGCCTTGTAATTGACCCCCAGCGCTGGAAATGAAAAGTGATAAAAAAGAATTTATATATTACTTGCATGTTTCATAAAGTCAAGGATGTTGAGTATCCAAATGCTTTACTGTTCTATGACACAAAAGAAGACAGCGATCCTAGTGAACTCATAGGATGTCATTCTACCTGTGCTTTTGGAAGTACCAAAATGGCTATAATCTTCTGCCTCATGTCTTGGTGTAATACTATTGAGGCTCATTTCTACTCTCCCTGTTGCTTTTACTGTCTTGTGGGTGCCATGAACTGTTTCTCCTCTGCAATGCCCCTTCCTGCCTTGCAACCAGCAGATTACGGGCCAAAACCTCTACAAACTGTGAGCCAAATAAATCTTTCCCTCTTTAACTTTGGGTGTCAGGCATTTGTCTCAGTAATGAAAGAAAAGTAACTAAGAAAACAAGCAAATTAACAGAATAAAAATGTCAAGAAATAAATATATGCTATTTATGACATTGAGCTCTTTAAACCTCTCTGCTATTATATTATTCTAGCTATATCACATACTTTAATTGTGGGTCTTTTTTGTTAGGTAAAATTTCCTTTAAAAATTCTATTAAGCAATTTTTCATTAAATATTAGGATTTTCTACAAAAATTAAAATGATGTCTATGCTATGCTCTGCAAGATCATTCTTAAATTAAGATGTTTTAGTAAACAAAATAAGAAATACATCTAAAGAGATCAATATAAAAACTTTTACTCTATTTTAATTATTTAAACATTTTGGACCATGTGCTTTCAACATGACATCATAAAGCCACTGTCCCCCAAACTCGCGTTCTAACGAGCAGGTCTAATTATCAGTTAATCCCAAACCGAGGATCATTCTCGAGAACACCTGAGTAACACTCGTCCCACTGTGACAGTCCCAAGTAGAAGGAAGGTCTGAGGCCCATCAGAGAACCAAGGAAACTGGGGGAATAGCACACAAAGGGCCATGAGGGCCCTGGAACTGAACTAGAATAGAAAGAGAATAGAGTGAAAAAACCGGTGAAATACAAGTGCCGCGAGGAGTTATTACATGATGCATCGGTCTGGCTTTTCCGTTGTGCTAACTGCCCCGTGGCTATGTAAGATGATAAAATGAGCAGAATCTAGCTGAGGGCTCTCTGTGTGTACTATTTTTGAAATAGTTTTAGAAATCTAAAATTCCAACTAAAAATTTATTAGAAAATTCTAGAGATTTACGGGTTTTCATACATGCAGAGGAATTTTTGCTGAATGCACATTTGGTTTTCCAGTATGGAAATACATTGGTGGCAATAATAACGCAGAATAATAATGGAGAACCCGAGGGTTGTGTGAGAATCCGGATATAAGCCTGTTTTCGCCTTGCGACTGTGAGGCTCTCGAAGTCTACCTCAACGGCTGCGGCCCTGCCTAAATACCCGTTCCTCCGCGTAGACCACAGTGCCCCTCAGACCCAGCTGAGGAAATGACTACTTGGCTCGGATTTCCTTGCAGTAGAAACAGTGGGGATGGGGAGCAGCACAGCGCTCCTCCATGCAGCCCAAGCTCTGGAAACCCTCCTGGGCCCTGCGGTGCAAACCATGCGTTCACACTGCCAGGAAAGAGGGGAAAAGACTCGAGAGAGGAAGCAAATTGTTACTGTGTTACTGAATTTCTCATGTGCTGTCCCTCACAGCCCAAAAACTGCATAGATTATGAAATGCAGGTGATTGTCTTTCAGCATAAGACAGTTTGAATAGCTAAGGTTTATAAATCTTAAAATTTTCTGGAAAATGAGACTGCTGTCACTTCGAAACCAATTTAAAGTATTTTAACCTTAAGAGTTAAAATATGGTTTCTTACTAAAGTCAAGATTTAGTTTCATCAATCATCCTTATTATTATTTTATTCTAATTCGCTTTCTATTTTATTGTAAATCAGAAATGTATTTTAACTATTCTACCTACCTTCTCTGCTTCCCTGTCTTCCTTTTACAGAGATTAAAACTTAGCGTTCATAAAGCACCCATTCAAAGCATGTCGGCCCGGTCTCTTCTTAAGCTTTCTCATATATAAAACACGGATAACATTTTTTTGGATGAGAAGTACAAATCAAGAGTCCTCAGTGTAGTCAGTTAGGTTGGACACTAATTCTTATTCAACGCTCCAGATGTGGTCTTTACGTCAATATCTTGGGCAGTCTTTTCTTTGCTCAAGGCTTGATTTCATATTAATATCTTAAGAAGATTTTGGGAAGAAATTTCATAAGTAAATTTCTATCATTTTATTTCAAGCTTGAATGAAGTTACAGAAAACTTTTATGGACTCTGCCCAACATATTTGCCATTTTTTCCCATTTTTGTTCCTATATTGTTCATGTCTCTTATAAATTAGAAAGTTCAGGAGTCTCTGAAACTCCCTCTCCGTTCTCTCTGCAGTGGCTGATTGTAGGCAGACCAGCACGTAGCAGGACAGTTCCACGGTTCTCGTCCTTGTTTGCAGAAGCGCATACTTAAATGGGGTGGCCACTGAGGCAGGGACCCACAGGCATTACTTACAGTTCTGATTCCTGTTTTCTCTTGAAAATACATGAGCATGCACTTGAGAATGGTGTACATTACAAGGACCTTCTTCAACATACTGTAATTCATTTTATAAGTAAGTCAGTTACACATATAGGTATTTAAGTTTATTGTTAATTTCTCCTGACATGACTATGACTTGTAATGATGCATGTAAGAATTTCTGATACGTGGGACATCTAGAAACGGAGGCAAGCAATGACCAATTAGCAAATGTAATGAACTACAAAATGATCATGATAAACAGTTCATTTTTCAATAAGATATCCAAACTGATAAAATTCTCCCAGTTCATAGCACTCCATGGATGTACTCAAAGCAAAGGTCGGTATTGAGGCTTCTTTCCTCTCTTCTTATCTTTCTTCAGTATTTTGTTCTAAACGTATCTATAGAGAGCTACCAAATGCAGGGGCCTAGGACCCTGGGAAACCAAGCCATCAAAACCACTGTGAGCTTAAAGTCTTCATTCCAGATGAGGAGACAGAAAGCTTAGCAATATACACAATAAATAAGGTTCACAGGTACTTACAATAATGAATCCTAAAGAAGGAAAAAAATATTTCCCTAGGAATGGGGCAGGTACTTCCACCCACTTTGTTCAATGGATTTATGGTGCAAAAAGGAATGTATTATATAAAGTATGATTTTTATAGATATGTATAATTATTAGTGTCAAGTGGAAATTTTTGAGTGATTTATTTTAATAAGTTTATATTTAGTTAAAAGTAAAAAACTCAATAATTAAAAATTTTTTTTGTATTCTATAACTGTAAAAAATGACTAACAGAACTTAAAAAAACTTTTTAATTGACATTTGCAACCAAGGGAAGCAGTTCATCCGGATCGTAACTGAAAGTAAAGTCAATTTATACATGTGAATTCATTTTCATAGTTTTTCTTCTATGGATCTATTATCCGTTAAAGTTTATTTGGACCATGATTTTAGTTATCCAGTATTTGTTGTTGTTGTCTAGTTACTTAATTTGACTTTTAAATACTGAATAGGCACTTGACATATTTCTTTAATGTTGCTATTTTAGAGTAGCCTAGAATTTACCAATGACGATTCTTAATGGAAGTGTTTCTTGGATTGATTATAAAGATAGGATCAAAATAAAATCTTTTAAAATCTTTCCAAAAATATACAGATCCCCAATGTTTTCAAGATCTGTAAAATTTACAGATCCCCAATATTTGAGTTCCACTACAAAGAGATGATTCATGATTAGCAAATTCACATGCAGGTAACAAACTAAACTATGACTTATTCCAAAATAAAAATACAACTTTAGGTCTGGACATGGTGGTACATCTAAAATCTGCACTCAGGGAGCTGAGACAGGAGAATTGCAAGTTCAAGGCCAGTGTGATTAACTGCATGAATCTGTTTCAAAAAGAAAAAGAAGAAAAACTTTTGTCAGAAAATTATGATATTGCATAACACATCACAAAAAGTAAATTTGATGCTAAAATTGAAAGCGAAAAGCCACCAAGAAAAGGTGATGCCAAGTATAGGCTTAGACTGAGTTCCACAGATTCAAGAACCAAGGCAGGGATCCACTGAGAGGAGGGTCTCGAGGTCCTGGGTCATGTGCTTTCCTTTCTTCTTGGGCTGGCTTTTCTGAGGAGGATGGACACCATCACGGAGCAAGTCGGCAGCTACAGCAGCGTGGGAAAGAATAACCCCTTCGGGTCGCAGTTCACAGTTTCTTAGGAAAATTAAGATGTAAAAGGACAACAGTAACCAGTTCTCCAAGTTCCAAAGTCAATTCATCAGAATTAACATTCTCAAGAACGCATGAAGTCACTTTTTTTTTTTTTAAATAGGATGAAGGAAAAAATTCTGGCTAATCCAAAAGAACCTTGAAAAAAAACGCAAATTCTTTACAAAAGAAGCTATCTTTGAGTGCCACTCAGCTACCCTGGTCCTGCAATGTAACCTCTGGTGGTTGCTGCCCCATCAGTTGCTACCCACAGGCATCACATTGACCCAGGAAAGGCACCTCCAGAACCTGTGTTGTGTTATTTGCGTTTCTATGCATGAAATGCTTGGTGTTAGATCTTCCAATGCTGTGACAGGTACCTCAGATAACGTAAAAGACAGAAAGGCTTATTTTGATTCACGGCTTCAGTTTTCAGCTGTGGTCACTCGGCCATGGTGGTACTGTGGTCTTCTGATGGCCCAGTGTCTCATGGAGCAAATGGTGGCAGTGAGGGTGGTGCACCCAGTAAAAAGACAGTGACGTGGGCCAGCATCCCAGTGCCTCTTCCTGTGTATGCCCCAAAGTCCTGGCTTCCAGTAAACCCCATCACCTGGAGGGTCCAACTCCTCTCAGTAGCACCAGGGGGCTTGGAGGATGTCCAAATTCCAACCCACAAATGCTTATTTCCAGTACACCCAGGAAGTGAGCAAAATAAATGCTAAGGAAAACTATTTGTTCTTTACTTTTAAATGTCACATATATGCAAGAATGAACTTTATAAGGTTGAAATTATTGAAATCATACCCTACTTGGTTTTTTTATATTAGAAAATAGCAGGCATTAACAAACAAACATTTGTGACATTGTATGGTTAACAAATGTAAGCCTCAGTATAAATGCATTCTTTGTTATTTAGCAGACTTGCAAAATTTGGAATATTTTTACTTGTATTTTTTCTTTCTGCAATTAAAAATTGTACTATTTCAAAGATCCGAATATCACAAAGTTAGAATGACTGCGTGTTGAGTTCTGTACTGAAACTAACAGAAGCAAATAATAGAAACATTTCACTATATTGTCTAATGAAAATTAAGCTAATATTTATATTATTCAGTGCAGATTAAAAATATTACTAGACTTGAAAGAATGAGAGATCAAACTGGGCACAAACTACCAATAAAGTTTAAAGATTATTTTTACTGTTGGCAATAACCGACAGAATTTCCATGCATTGAGTGCTTACCATGTATGGCACTGCTGTACCTTGAGTTATATTTAAAACCTTGCATGCAGTATTGATCAACTAAATGTAGACCTCAAAACTGATTTTTCAAAAAATATACTGTATGGAGATGAATCATCATAATTCTTTAAAAACAATGTCTCATGGAATCTCAAACATGCTATGTTAAACAAACACAGACTAGCAAATGTGTAACCATTAAGTATATATGTACAGTACTTTGGAATCAATTACTTAGTTCAATACCATTGATTTAGCATTCAGTGACAGTAGTAGAAAAATGATGTCAGTGAAATTGTCTGAAACACAGTACACTCCTTTTAAAAGTGTGGCTGAGAACACGCATCATAGTTTTTAAGTTATACACTTTATGTAAACACACTCATACTTTTTGCATTATATATTTTAAGTAAAGCAAATGCTAAAAGTTTTTAAGTGCATATTTTTCTTCAAAATACATTTATTTTTATTAAATTATCCTGAAAATTTATTGCAGTTAAGAAAATCTTCACTAAATAAACCATTAGTGTTTCCAAAGTTTGAAGTGATGCATAAACATTGCCACATTTTTAAAATCACCCTTCTTTAACTTGGTGTTACGTTGCAATGGCAAACGGAAACACAAAACAAAACCCAGGATTTGGAGGCAGATTTATTTTATGTCAATGGACACTGATCATGATCATGCCCAAAATATCAGACCCTGATCTCTGGTGATCTAAAGCTTATATGCGATAAGCAAGCAGGAAGTGCAGAGGCAGCATGGCGTGTCCATTGGGGATTGGTTTATACAATGTGCACCACAGTGACCAGCTGTACATCACAGTGACCAGCCGTTTCTAAGAGACAGGAGCAACTGGAACTGGAACAGGAACTACCACCTGGGAAACTAAGAAATTGAAGTATACTGGCTGGGGGAGGGTGGAGAAGACATTTGCTGCTACAATGTAAAAGCTATGCAATCATTGTAACTTTTTGTTGTTTGTGAATTTTGACTGAGGATCCCAGTAAAAAGCAATGGTAACAACAAAAACAGCAAAATCCTCCAGGAAAACTTAGAGCAGAAGCTGATAATCTGTTAGGAAACACAATGATCAACTAACACAGGTAAATCCCCAAATTAGGGGCATTTGACAATACAAACAATAAACTCAAACTTTTATTTATTTATTTATTTAATTTTATTTTTTTTGCCGCACCAGGGATTGAACTCACAACCTTGTGCTTGCCAGGCAGGTGCTTAGGCTGCTGAGCTAGATCCCTGGCCCTGGTGTTTTTGAGACAGGGTCTCACTACGCCGTTCAGGCTGGCCTTGAGCTCACTTTGTAGCCCAGGCTGGTCTCGAACTCACAACGATCCGCCTGTCTCAGCCTTGCGAGTGCTGGGATTACAGGCGTGAGCCACCACGCCCCGCTAAAGTCAAACTTTTAAGCCAGTGCCCTGGCTTCAATGCATTCCAGAAGTGAATTCTTTAAACTCACAGACTACATTGATTTCAAGTATCTAGACAGAAATAACCGAGTTTGGGAATTTCTTTATCTTTTTCCTTCTTCCCCGCCTGCCTCCCTCCGTCTCCCCCACCTTCCTTCTTTTTCTCCTTCATCCTGTCTTTTTCGAGGTGTGGTCTCACTGTTTGGCCCAGGCTAACCTTGAACTCCTGGATCAAGTGCTCCTTCTACCTCAGCCTCACCAGTAGCTAGGACTACAAGTAGGTTCCACTCTGCTAGAGGACTGTTTTTTAAACAATGGTTTGTGTATCTGTCAAGCAACTTCTGTTGAAGTCTTTTAGAGCAAAGAGTTGGTTGAGAGGAAACAAAGTATCCACTTTATTACATTTAAATGTGGTGATGAGTCCGCCAACCGCCCCTAGTGCCTGCTTCACATCCAGCCTGAGAGAGGCCCTGAACAAGTAGAGAAGAAAGGTTTGTTCTGTGTGGACAAATTTACTTAATGTTTAGCACTTCGCTGCATTCAGTTCAAGATATCCTTGTGGTGCAAACTATACTGACATTTTTGGAGACTTACAGAATTCGGCGACTGTGTCGTGCTGCTGTCGGGCATAAATCCATGAGAACAAAGCCTGGGCTGTGACTCTCAGGCTCCAAAACATCAGTGATCACAAAGCGTAGACATAATTCTCTTCATTAGCCCCAAGTTGCATTTCGTGGATACTGGCGTTTTACCAGCCCAGCCTATGCATTGTGAGACGCGTGGAGCATTATTAAACACCTGATATTTGCTTCCAAGCACCCACACAGGGCGCGTTTTGTTTCTAAGGACCACGGGGGGGTTCTAGTGTGCCATTGTAGCTGCAGACCATCTGCCTGAGCAAGGACCTCGGGTCTCAGCTTTCACACTCAGCAGTGGCTTTCACCTGGGGACAATTTCACTCCCCTTGGAACATTTGTCAAAATCTGGAGGCAGTTTTTTGGTTTTTTTAAATCATAAATTGATGGTGTTGTTGGAAGCTGGCGGCAAGATCAAGGATGTTGCTAACCATCCTTGGAATGCACAATTCATCACAACAAAAAACTATTTGGAACAAAATAGCAGCACTGACAAGGCTAAGAAACCCAAGATGTAGGTACACAGGACTCCTGCCCTGGGAGACTGGAGACCATATCTCCTTATCTGTAATTGTTTGGCAAGCACCCAGGATGTCTCTGACCATTCTAAAGACTAAGGGACAAAAGAAATCAGGAACCGTTTTCCTCTCTTTCCAACTTTAGTTTCTGGTTCTAGGTTAGTTTTCACACCACCAGTTTGCAAGTAGATGGAAAGAATAAAAGCTCAGAGCACTAATTAGTTAATTGCTTTAGCATATTTAACCTTTATTTATATGTTGCCAATACAACTGGGACATTATGTTAAATCATAACTATACTTTAAAGAAAGAAACCAACCCATTCGATCCATCATAATGGTACCATAACTGCTGCCCCAAGTACTCTCGTGGCAGTTTTGTTTAAGTAGGCAAGGAAATAATAAATCCTCGAGGAAAAACCAGTTTCTTCATTGTAATCAAGTCATATACTTATGAAAAATGTGTTAATTTCTTAGTCCTTGCCAAACGTAGATTAAGTATAAACTCATGCCAAGGCAGCCTGAGATGTGAAGTAGCAGAAGCAAGCGAAAGGTTAAGTAATGGGAGTTTGGAGGATGGCCAAGGCGCAACTGAGGAGCCGCATCCCCTGTGGGAGGAGTAGTGGTCTCTGAGCATCTCTAGTGAAGACAGCACAGGGAAGAGCAGAAAGGTTGAGAACAGGAGTTGGGTAAGTGAACCATTCTTTTGTTTAGAAACAGCTGCAAATTCAGTCTCAGGGCAAAATACAACTCAAAAGTTGTAGCGTTAACTGACGTTCTGGTGAATTGGCTGAATTCAAGACACATGAGTGCACCTTCTCTGAATGAGAGGTTCTTTGCAGGAGGAACACAGGGTGGTGGTGTAAATCCCGGAGTATTTATTTTGTTCCTGTTGTGTCACAGCTGCATGTCTGAGGCCCTAGCTGATCCTCAGAGTGGTTCAGGTAACATCGCTTAAGTAAAGGGAACTGGAGATTTCATATCAGAATGATTAATTAGAAACTTGGCAACTCAGGATGCACAGAACTTTCTTGAGGACCAGTGACTGCAAAGCACTACTCCATTCAGCAGGCTCAGAGTCCACTAGGCAACACACTTTAATCAGTCCATATCTACGCCCTCCTAATACTCTGGTACAGATTGTTCCTAAATATTTACCTTTCTCAAAAGTGATGGCCTATATTTTATGACTGTACTTTTGCCTTGGGTTTTCTGGTTCACGCTTTTTTCTGAGACTGGAGCCTGCCCTGAACTCCAGCCCAAAACAGTCCTTGCCAGCTCCCTGATCCTTAAACCACAACTTCTGGTCTGCAATTCCCCAGCTGAGTAGAGCTATGGAAATGTTATAATTGATAATAAATTCAAGCTTCCAGAGTGAGTGAGTGAATATGTGTGAGCGAGTGAAAACATAGCATTAAAGATAATATATAGTAAAGCTGTCAGTGATTCTTGACCAATAACTAAGCCTTCTCTGGATCATTAGACGACAAGCCAGCTTTCATCATTTTGATTCTGCATATGAAAAAAGAAAGAAAATATTCTCAGTGATGCAAGCTGGCTTTGAAATCAGGAAGCCTTGGCTCATACCATTTCCCAAATTGGCACAAGAACTGGAAATGATGTTCAAAGCAACTCACAGAGGAATGGGAAAAGCAACTTCTGCTTCTCTGGAAGAATACACAAAATTTCCTTTTGCAGTGCAAGTCACCCTTGCTATTCTAAGCACACACACGTACATGTTGGAAGAGGAAGGTGTCCTACATTTTTAAATATTATTTATTCACTTCTAGGTAACTAAGCTCTCAGTAGCAAAACTAGCTAATGGATCTGATAATAAGCCTGTTCTAAAGTGTTTTAAAATAACCCATGGAGTGTTTAATTTTACTCTGTGAAATTTTCCTGTGAAGAAACTCAAAGCAATTTAAATGAAAGATTGTGCATTTAAGGTCCAGGGTTGACTAACTAACAGGAGTTCTGCTTACAGAGCTGACATGTGGCACTCATAGGCGATGAATTGATCCTTCATGCAAGGACCTACAGCATTTTACCTTCTCCAATTGTCACTATCCCAGATTTAGGGGCTTGGCAGCACTGGCTCCCAAAAAACATGCTATCGAAAAGGCGAATCTAAGCCCAGTAAAATCCTGGAGATCTTTTCACTGTATGCACACTAAAAAAAATTAAAAACAAAAAATTTGCAATTATTAGTATGGAGATAAACTACAGAGGGAAAAAACTGGAGACAGCTGTGTCCTTAAGCATCCATTTCATGATGGAAAATTTACACAGTTTGCACCTGCTATTTCATGCCAGCACTTACTATTTATGGAGCTAATGCAGGTCAGAAAAGTAACTTATTTTTTCCAGGTTCCTTATATTTAACAGGTCTTTCTTATTTATATGATTTATTTATTCATGATGTGTTTCATGATCATTGTTAGAAAGAGAATGTCATATGCTATTTCTTTGTAAGCACTGATATAATTACTAGAACAAGAAGTATAGAAACCAAATTGACATTCATTTCATTTTAAACTGTATCATATAATTTTATACCTCCGCTACTTTTTAGCAGAGAGAGACCAGCTATAGTGTAATTTAAGGCCCACTGAGTATAGCTACTTAAGGCCTCAACATGTGTCATATAACGTTTCCTCTGGACAAGATCTGGTGGATCCCAGTAAAAGGAATCTAAAAGAAATCTAGGATATTCATTATTGTTTTCATCTGTATGATGCCTTGGGTTTGGCACCTTCTAGGCAAGAACAAACTTTAATCAAAGCATGTATAATCAAAATATATATACAAAGGCATGTATAATCAAAGCCTGAGCATTAGAGCTGACAGGCAAGTTCAGAAACTGTTTCTAAGTTATAGCAGTTGTAACCCATTGGCTCTTAGATCCTCTTATTGATGGAGACTGACATTTTGTCATAAATCCCTTTAGCCTTAGTTATAATTATCTCTGAATTTTTGATAATGTAGGAGAACCAGGTTAATACATTATTTTGACGAATAAATTCTCTCAAGTTTGTATATATGAACAACAATATGTACTGTATTTGTAAAAACCAGTCTCCGCATCATTTTGATCAGTTGGCAACTTGGATGTATATACTGCAGCATTTAGACCTGATAAAAATCACTCCAGGATTGGAGTCAGGCTTTTAGGCATAACTAAAAGGAATGAGTGAAGAGAAAGTTAACCCAATTGCAGCTTAAACAACATATATTTTGGTGACTGAGGTACAATGCCTGGAAGGAAGACCGGAGTTGAGAAGGACAAAGAGACCCTTGCTAATGTCCAGCAATTGGCTGGTTTTTATCTCTTATCATGATTACTCAAGGCTCCTCCATGGAGATGACAGGGGGAGAGGACAGTCTTACCAGATGGAAGAGATGAGTGCCCTGAGGTCCCTCAGCCCCACTGGGCCAGCTGGTAGGATGGGTCTGCACCCCGGGGCCTTGGCCTCAGAGGGCAGTCCAACCTCCAGTGCTCACCTTTGCAGTTAGGGCATGAGTTGGGGGGCCTCTTAAGGTGGTCCCTTTTAAGGTGGCCTGACTTTTGGCAGCGATAGAAGGTCAGTGTAGTCTTTGTCGAGCTCTTCTTGGAACCCCAAGAATCAGATTTAAGGTCTGTTCCTTTTAAGGCTGTAAAAAAGGAAGCCATTTTTTTGGGCTCTTTGTTTTCTCTCTTTGGCTTTCTCCCAGTCCAGATTATAGAATACTAAGGCAGCAGTTTTTACTAAAGAATCAAGTGAACTATCTGGAGCAAAGTCTATCTTTTATAACTTTTTTCTAATATCTGGGGTTGACTGGATAATAAACATGTGTTTACGCAAAATCTGTCCTTCTATTGACTAGGGACCTAAGGAAGTATATTTTATTAGTGCCTCTAATAAATGATCTAAGAAGTCAGAGATGTTTTCATCTTTCTCCTGAAAAATAGCTAACAATTTAAAAGGACCAGCAGGCTTGGATTTTGTCCTTCTTAGACTGTGGAAAATACACACTTGAAAAATGTCTCTTATTCCAATCTCCTGTTTTGTTGTCAGGCCAGTTGGGGTCTCAGGTGGGAGCTGCTTGTGCTCTAGTGGGAACTAGTGGGTCCCCTGGCTGTCAATCTTTCGGCTGTCTAAAATGAACACTGTGATATTCTTCTCCAAAGACAACAGCAGCTTGTAATGCTGCTTGTCTCTTACTAGAAGTCAGTGTTTAAGAGTAACATTACATCTTTCCAGCCTAGCTCATAAGTCTGAGTAAGTCCTCTAATGACATTGATGTACTTGTCAGGGTCATCTGAAACTTTTCCTAGTTCTAGTTTAATTTGCTATAAGTCATTAAGAGAAAGAGACCATTGAATGGGGGCTCTCTCAGAAGGATTATAATTATACCCAGAGCATAAATAAGAATTATCTCTTAATGTAAAGAAAGTTTGAACATAAAGTGATTGTAACCATTTTTCCTCTTTCTTACAGTATGATTTTAGTTGTAAAAGAACATCATAATTAATACTTTCCTCTGTATTCCATTTTGGCTCTAGTGGATAAGTAGGCCACTTGTGCATGCAGAGAAATATCAAATGGCTATTTTTCAACATGGAAGGGTCAAACATCTTCCAGTGCTTAAGAATGCATTCCAAAGGAGTACGGGGCTTTGGCACTGAGTTACCCATGTCTGCAAGGTAAAAAGCAACAAGTAATGATATGAAACCTTTTTTTTTTTTTTTTTATACCAGGAAGGAACTCAGGAACTTTCATTGAGCTCTGTGTCTAGCCTTCTGGTACAAGAGACTTTGATATTGAGCTATCCAACTATGTAAAAATAGGAGACAATAAAGGTGTCCCTTTCTTATTCCTATTTGATAATATCCTCAAGGTGCCCCTTGGGTTGATTCTGCTCCAGTGCAGGTGGATGCTGTCTAGAAAGTAGAAGACAAAATTTGACCAGCCTATCTACCCTCAAACTGGCACTTAGTTTCCATATGACATTTCTAAGTTATTGTAACAGGAATGTTTAAAGAAGGAAGCATAACTTTATACTGAACTCTTGCTTTTGTTCATTGGAAGAAGGCATATCTACAAAGGTGAGTTGGAAGTAGAGTGCTCCTCAGGTCATAAAGGAGCTCACCTCTAGAGAATAAACAATTGACTAGAGGAGTTTTGCCCCATGCACTAGGACAAAGAAGTCTCCAGACACTTGTGTCTGCCATCTAATTACCTAGGTAACCTTTCCTAACAATAGGACAAGGCTATACTTTATTAAATTTCTATATCTCTGAAGCTCACAGGATAAATTTATAAATTATCATCTATCAATCACATTTTATATGTTAGTAAAGGTACATCATTCTTCTAGGCACACACAAAAGAAAAGGACTATTTACCATTAATTAACATAGGTAAGGCACAAATGCAAATCATTCCCCTACTAGCTGCTGTGAAATGTAAACAATTGTTGCAAGCTGCCTCAGTTTAATCTCTGAAGGGAGGGGTAGTCTAAGTGATCTAAAAATCCACTGAAAGGCTTAGGGAGAGTTCCTAGTCTACTACCAGAGAAATAAGTGTGATAGATAAGTGGAGATTTTCTGTGGTCATGAACCAATGTCTACCGAGGAACCTTCAGGGGACCA
>RJWT010018759.1:0-18705 GCA_004365215.1 Cuniculus paca
GGTAGAGAAGCTGTCTTAACAGAAGAAACTACCACTTTAATGGTGGTTAAAAATATAGCTTAACCCAGAATGAAGATTTTCTTACAATGTGTGGGAGTGGGTGAAAATAAAAGAAAAAAGGGTAAGAAACCCCCTGGGTTTGTTGGTTCAGAAACTCCAGCTCAGGGACAATTTTAGAATAGCTTTGTGCTTTGATGTGTGGCTGCTTATTCCTGTTCTTGATCAATCATCGCCTTTCTCACCTGATTTCCATACTATCACTTAGAGCTCCACACGTATCTAAATATATATGCTTATACCCAGATGTGCTCTTTCTTTCCGATTAACCTTTTAAGAAATCTCCACAATGGCTTCCTGTCTGGGCTGTCACAGTGCTGTTCATAGCCCGTTGTACATTGTGCCCGGCTCCTTGAAGTCAGTAGGCATCTTCCCTCCAGTCAAGTCTTGAGGAAACTCCACGGCTTTGCCCACAGCCTGCGAGCTCGAAATACCATCTGAGGTCACTTGCAAGCTCTCTATGGTTGAGGCCAAGTCGTTTCTATAAAGAGGCTTTTGTACTCAACGCTTTTCGTTGGATCTTTCCGTGTGGTAAAGACATCTATATGATCTAAACGAACAGCAGGAAACATGACTTCCTCATCACACAATTCAAAAGAGTCACAGGTGAATTATGCATTTGGTATTGTGAGAGCTTCTCAATTAACAATGGCAGATGCCACCCAGCGTTTCCTCCGAAAAACGTTACGAAAAGGCTGCTTCACCACACATTCGTTTGTTTCCCTGCAGATTTCCAGCCTGTGTCAAGGAGGGCTTTCAAGAATGCAGGCTTTGGGTTACAAACAGTTTAGTGCAGAAGGAATGCCTACAATGTTTCCTAATGACTGTGGCAGAAAAAGAACACATTTTTGAAACTGGGGCATTCAGGAGCCCCAGGTTATATTCCGGTTTCTCCATCGACTGTCTGGGTAACATTAAGCCAGCTCTGCTTTTCTGAGCCATCACAAACCCTTACACAAAATGAATCATCTGCACGTTACATTTCCAGGATGAGCATGCATTCCTGATGAAGGAAAGTTGGTAAAACATTATATACGGAGAAAAATGTAGTTCTGAATACCCCAAACTAACCCAGGAATGCCTTCTCCTAGGGTTCTGTTTGCATAGTGTTGGCATTGATTCTTGAAAAGTCATAGTTTAGTAATCTATGTTGTCTATTACACTTGACCATCTCACAAACATCCATATCTATCAATAATGCAACAAAGAAGGAAGAGACTGCTGCTTGTGGCATCATCTCAAGTGGCTTCTGGATCGCTGACATCATCTACCTGCAGGGTATAGACTCAGCTGATTGGGAGTCAAAACTAGAAATTAATGCCTTTGGCTTCTTGAGATGGCCATGGATCCTGAATTCCATTCCATTCAAATCAGTGTTCAGAAGCCTTTGTTCAGGTAATTTAAAACAATCCAGGCCTATTTCAGTAAGTGAGTCAGTGTTCAGTGGAAAAGATCAGTTAAACTTAGTGTCCAAAAAGAACGTCTTTGGTCAGTTGGATTTTCCTTTTAAATCTGAGTTTTCCAGAGTACTGTTTTCAGTTTGAATTCTTTGACATGTTTATTAAGCGTTTGTTTTAGGACATACCCTGAGCTAAGCTAGGGGATGTTTAATTTTTAAAAGTTACAGATAGATGAATGCATACATGAATAGCCTACTTTCAAAGAGATCACAGACTGGTAAGGGTAAAAATAAATTAATCTCAATATAGCATGATGAGTACTACTGGGAGAGACCCAGAGGGGAACTGAATAACTATATCCAGAACAATCAAGGAAACTTTATAGTGACAGCAAATTTGACTTGAATTCATTTGATAGATTAGGAAGAGTATGTCAGGCTGAAATGTCTAAGAAGGATATGGCAAGAAGTGAGTATCAGAAGTGGCATTACGCATGCTGCGGGGTTGGGGTAGGATAGGTCTGGAAAGATGAAAGACTGCTGAACAATACAGGTCACCATCTAGACTTTTTCCTGTGAGAAGCTTGATCACATTTGCATGTAGAATAGAAAGGAATCTTGGGGGGGGGGGACAACTGGGCTACAGAAAGCCTGTAAGGAGCATTTTGCAGAAGTTCACGAAAGGAACCATGAGAGCTTGAATATAAGCAGTGGCCTAGTAGTGAATCACAGAAAGAGAGCTTTCCAGGAGGCTGAACCAGCAGTGCATTCTGATTTACTAATGTGTAGAGCAAAACAGAAATGAATCAAGAATCTATTCTGAATTGCTGACTAAGAGAATGGTGATGACATTGGAGAGAAAAATAGAAAAAAAAAAAAAAAACAGATGGACTTATCTCCAAATGTAAGACCTCATCATTTGAAAGCTCAGGAACTCTCTTCAAGGAACCCTCTTTGTCTTAGGTCAGTTCTACCTGGCTTCCCCCAAAATAGAGTGTGTGAAAGCACAAAGCTGTCTACAAAATAAGACCTTTGAGAGACTCGGCAAACCAATGTAGGGTAGTAAACTGTATCTCAGAAATAAAAAGTGCACTTTTTTTTGCTGTGTTTTTATAGTTTTAGAGACTACTTTTTTGTTTTGGTTTTTCTGTCATCTACTCCCTGATCATATTTCAAGGTTTTGTTTTTACTCATCAGAATGACAGGAAGTTTTCAGTGTGTGTTTCCTTCAAGTTTGGCCTCCACTTTATTTTCAGGACTAGGCGTTTGTTTTTCCATTTGCCTCCATGACAACCAAGTCCAGATTCCTATATATAGTCATCCAGCGCCCATTGTCCCCCTGGCCATTGTGCATAATCTCGTGCGTCCAGGCCAGAGAGCTCCACCGATGATAGAAGATGAGGAGGTGCCAGGAGTCCTTTGCCTGGAGATTTTCAAGGCATAATCAGAAGAAGGAAATAAAATAATGTAACTGCCTCTAGAGATTTATATGCCTCCGTAGACATTACCCAGAAGGAGTTTAAATGAGTTGCATTCTAAAGCTTAGTTTTTAATGGTTTTCTTTTGCAATGATCCACAGATAGAGAACATTTTTTAGGCTCTTCAAAGGAAATAATTGGAAAGTTGCATTGGTGATTTGTAGAGTTTGTTGCTGTTCTGGATGCCATATTTCATTCAGTGTTAGTAGCACAAGATGAGCAAGAATCTTGAGAATGAAAGTAAAGGCAAGGTATAAAGTAATTCAGATAGAACCTAAGAAATCTTTTTAAACAAGTATACTCCTTGAACCTGTAACTTATCTTGACAGTTCTATGCAATATACTCTTTTGAACTTATAGAAGGTGTGTATATATACATCTGTGTATATCACACATGCGAGATATATATATATATATATATATATATATATATATATATCTCAATTTATATATCAATTCAATCCAGCAAGCATTTTCTTAAATACCTTTCTAGGCACTTCTAAGCACTTGAGATACTTCAGTGATAAAAGCAGCAAAACTGTCTCATCCTTATGGAGCTTACTTTATATTTTAAATAGGCAGAAACAGTACCATATTTTTCTATATGGCAACAGTTGCCCACAAATTCAACCCAGCAAGCATTATTCTACCACCGTAATTAATTGTAATAATAATTAAAGTGTTATTAGGTTAAAAGGAATCCAACAGATTACCTTATCAAAAGATTGAAAAAGTATTATGGTAGAAATACATATAGCATGAAGTCTACCCTTCTATCAAATTTTAAGCATGCATGCAGTACAATGTTGTTAACTATTTGTACATTATCCTATAGCAGATATCTAGAACATTGTTGTTTTACATTACTGTAATTCTAAATCCACCAAATGACAACTTTCCAACTCCTTTCCCCCAACCAGTGGCAACCCCCACTACTTTGTCTTTATGAGTTTTGACTGCTCTAGGTTCCTCATAGAGTGGAACTATACAAGATTTGTCCTCTTATGATTATCTTTTTTCAGCATAATATTCTCAAGTTTCACCTATGTTTTTAAGGTTGAATAATATTCAATTATGTGTGCTTATTCTCTTTTTCCATTTGTGTACCAGGGACATTGAAGTTGTTTTTCCCTCTTCGCTCTTATAAATAATGTGGCAGTGAACATGGGAGTGAAGTTATCTCTTCCAGAAATTAATTTCAGTCCTTCGGGTAAATATCCAGAAGTAGGCTTGCTGGATCATATTTTCAGTGTCTATTATTTAAATAGATCCTCCATACTGTTTTCCATAGTGGCTACGCTGTAATCCATTTTCAACAACAGCAATAAAGATTACAGTTTTTACAGATTGTTTTAAAATCATTTATTTTCTTGCTTTTTAGTTATGGCATGCTAATCAGGGAATCCTTTCTTTAAATAACTTAAGCATTTTATTTTCACTTAATATGTAAATATGTTCCTCCAGGACTGCAACATGGGGTCAATTCCACATAGCTGAGCGTGGATCCTTTGATTGGAGTCCTCTGCTTTCACTCCTGCATAAACCATATTACCGATGTTGCATCATGTGGTACCTCTTGTTTCAGTTTCTTTTAAGTGGAATGAAAATTTAGACATTAGAACAGAATTCTTCTAGGTTTTTGTTTTAGGCTTTTAGAGTGGGTCTCACCAAAACATGATTCAACAGTGTTTTTTAGTAACTTGACTTTATCAAAAGATTCACTGCTGTGTCCTTAGACATAACTTTTTACACCCATATTTCATCATCTTATTGGATATTAATTATATTGAGTAAGCACAGTAACAAATATAACTGCATAAAGAAGTTTGGGAGCAAATAAAACTGCTTCTTCGTAGCATTAACTCAACTGCTGAAACCAGAAGTGGATGGAACTTCTGGAGAGTGGTACCAACTCCAACCCAGACACCGTTGTTGCCCATTGATCTTCCTTGGTCAGGATGTTCCAAGGCCTGGGGCATTGGTCTGGTGAAAGTTACTTAAGATTACACGTGATGTGATATAATATAATGTAAGGTATATGAGTTAAGGGAACGCATCATTGTGTGTATGTGTTGGAAAAACATAGAAAAGAACAAAGAGTTCTGTTTGGATTGTTTGGAAAAATCTTCACGGAGGAGATGACATTTTAGCTGAGTTTTAAAGGATGGGTAGAACTTTTCCAGGGAAAAGGAAGAGGAAAAACACCAAATAGCCCTGACTAGAGACCATGAATGATGAAATACGAGGAATATGCAAGGAATCGGAAACTTACCTAGAAATGAGGATATAGACATGGACAGGACCAAAGATCTGTATGTACTGATGCAAGGAAAGGAGACTATTTGGCAGTACTGCATCGTAGTATCATAATCATAATCTCTGAGTAGAACTTAAAAGGAAGACTAGGTAGCAGGGGAATGGAAAGGCAAATGAATGAAGTTGGATCATGAGATATTTCAGAAGCACATGGTTAAACGTACTGCCACAGAAAAGGGGAGAAGCCTGGTGACTGGAATGAAAACCCTCACAATCTGATTTTGAACAAAAGCAGCCACTAACATTCAGAATGAAAAAGGATGTTTAGGGCAGAATGATAATTTTCAGTGTGTTGGGTGGGTGTGAAGAGTCCATCAGATGTACAGCCTTTGATGAAGGACTTAGGTCACTGCAAAGCTCAAGTTTCCCACTGCTGCAGAATTCTCTATTTATTGTAGATTCCCAGGTAACTCATATACACAAAAATACTTGAACTATTTTTGTTCTTTGCCTAAGTTTATGGGTAGTTGTATAACAGAAGTTGCATGCCATTCCAAATGTTTTATGGTTATTGACTAAAGTATCTTTAGCTGCTCTCGTGTCATTATTACTGTACTTTTCTCAAATTTTCTGTAGTTTCTTGACTAGGGATAGTTGGATCCAATTCCTGAGACCCATACTTTGTGCATCTACACTATTTGTGGTTAAGTTATCCACAGGTACGATTCTATTTCCAGTTGCTTATGCTACCAGTACTTAGATGCAAAATTGTCTGCTTTTCTGAAGAAAATTACAATCCATGCATTACACTGGTACCTCGGTTCATGAACTTAATTCTTTCCATGATTCTGAGTCAGATGGCCACATTTGTGTTTGTGCAGGGGGAAATGGCTGTCACTCAATGCAGAGTTTGCAAATGGAAGCAAAATTTTGCCTAATGCTTCTGTTCGTGAATCCAGTTGTTGGCAAACAGAAACATGCATGAACTAAAGTACCACTATACTGTATTTGGACCTTTCCATACTATTTTAGAATTTGGAAATTTTAAGGTGTGTCTTACACAACCTACTGCTCCCTCTGAGACATGTTTCTTTTTGTTTTAACTCATCTTCCTCTTTAACTCGTCTTTGTTTCTTTGCCCTAAGGGAATTAAGTCACTTTTTTTCATAGTGATAAGAATTAACACAATAATACCATTCACATTTACTAAAATGGGTTCTCTTGATACCTGTTCCCTTCTCAATCCAGTCATCAACTGCTACCTATTTTACCTTTTTTCCTTCCCACCTCTTTGTAGATGCCTCTATTAAAAATTATTTTTTACATATTATCATCATTATCTGGGTGTCTTTCTGAGACAGTAAGTTGCTTGAGGGCAAGGATCAATTCTTACTATCCTAGAACAGGTCTCCTATTAGATGCTCAATGAATATTTGCTGAAAGACTGGGTGTGGTGGTGCATGCCTGTGATCCCAGCACTCAGGAAACTGAGACAGGAGAATTCTTGTGAGTTTGAGACCAGCCTGGGCTACATAAGTCAGTTCAAGGCCAGGCTGAACTACATAGCAGGACTCTGTCTCAAAAAGAAACAAACAAAAAATATTTGCTGAATGAATTGGTATAATGTAGTCATTTGCTCCATGCTCACCACTAAAATTTGCTTGCCTGAAATTCTTTGTCTCTTTTTTCCTGGTACTTGATTCACACTAACCATCAAGTTTGTCCTCTTAAGAATGCACAAAAATCTAGCTCCGATATAATTGAGTGTGGTTGCTGCACTAGGAAACTCTTGCCACCCTTCCTCTTCCCTCACAGCCTCTTTGCAGAGCTGCAGAAAATTGAGAATTGATCTCTGGTATGGCTTCTTTTTTGTATCACTCAGTGTGCAAGGGTGTTGTCCTCTGCAACACAATTTACTGCCCAATTGATTCTTACTCTTCCTTGTGTCTTCCTTAATCTTATAGTAGTTAAATTTTCCCGTTACTGTTCATTTGTTCTCTGTGCCTCTTTTGGTCCTTTAGTCAACGGAATAAGTTTGCTAGACATGAAGAAGGCCTGTATTTTGATAAAAGTCAACTGCTCAGCTCCCTTCCCTAAGTGATCTGAGTTCTAGAAGGTGCACTTCACATCTTCTTTGACCTTGAGCCCCCACAGCCAGCACATGGCCCGGTACAAAGACACTGGTAACTTAAGTGTTGTGGACCCAGAACTGTGGTACTTAGGAAAGCCTCATTTTGTCATGCTTATTGTTCTTCCAGAGTTCCATTTTCTTTCTTTTCATTTATAGAGTCAAATTTCTTGTAATTGTTTCCATACTGTCTAATTTCCAGAGAAAAAGGGAAAACAAACCAAAATGATGAAAAGCCTTGAAGTTGATATTCACCTGTATTTGCCTGGTGTTCTCAAGAGCTAAAATTAAATTTTCCATTTCTTCAGGAACATTAATAAGTGAGAGAACTAGGAGAGCTTGTCCAGAATCCAACCCTTTCCTGGTGTGAAATCCTGCCCTATTCTAGAGACACCGAAAGCACTCATCTCCATTTGCATTTGTGTACTTGTCTTCTTAGCCAAATCCCACTTGAATTTTAGAGCATTGTTATTGGGCACCTTTAGTCTTTGCTGTGGGTTCCATTGCAGACACCATTGGTCCTGCATGTGATAAACGTAGCTTTCGTGACTCGCTGTTGGGTACAGAATTTCTTTCTAAATCCTCATCCATGATCTTCAGCTGCTGTTTTTTCCTCATGGCCAGAAGTTTGTCTCTGTAAACTCAGGAGTGTTTTTTACTTTCCCTAAGCTTGGAATGAAAACAGAACAGTCTGAATGATGATTTTTAACTTACGCGACATGCTCTGCTGCTGACAATCTGCTTGCCTTTCTCACCTGGGCACAGATGACCCTCTTCCTGCTCTCAGGGCTGTGCTTCCTGAGCAAGTTGGAATTTTATGTTGCTTAGCAAGTAGGCTTTTTTAAGATCGGTGGAATTATACACACTCATGTCTTTGTCACTTTAGTGCCCAAAGTGCTAAAATCGTACATTATTCACAAACTCTAAGTGAGAGAGAGAGAGAGAGAGAGAGAAAGAAAGAGGGTCGATTGAGAATGCTGGTACCAGAAAGGAAAGAAAAGCTCTAAGAAAATCCATGGAATTGTAACCTGGGCATTATTACAGACATACCATAAGTGGTGGGATTTGTTTCTTTTTGTAAATACACCTGTCCATCTGATTTTAACCAGGAAGGAAAAAGGGGAGTTACAACATAGATACCTACAGCTGTTCCTTTTGCATTGCCATTTAAGACGGATGATGAGTCTCTTGGAATGCTTTGCCCAAGATTCATATATTTTTATTTCTTCAAGTATTTCTATACCACATAAATACTGGATCAAAATTTAGAATTTGTTTTTTTCAGATGTATGAAATTATATGCAATAGATCCAACGATAAAGAAAAATGTGTTAGCAAGGAGTGTCTGCCTGGATGAATGTATGAGTTGAGCTGGGGTGGGTAGAAGGTAAGAGAGGACCCAGTCTCCTGGCATATCATCTGACTAGAAGCCACGTATCGCTTCATAGCTTTGCTCTGAAGAAATCGAAGCTGTCAAGTGCTTGGTTTCTGAAGTGTGCCGCAGTATCCATACAAACCTGTGAGAGACACTCCCTGATGGATGTGCCATGTCATAGACCCAACTCAGCCACTTACTGCAAAGTGGACCACTCCTTAGGATATTTGCTTTGGCCTCTGGGTGGATTTGTGGATTGTGGACAGATCTCTAGCAGCAGAACCTGACTTTGGCTTTGTTGGTTGTAGAATTTCTATTCTGCAGAGCTAACATTGCATGCGAGGACCAACACCAGCTAGAGGACCCAGGCTTTCCAGGGATGCTGGCCAGCTCTGCTGAACCTGCAGCTCAGAACTATGCTAATGGGAGAGGCAGAATGCACACTGACCTTCACTGTGCTTATGTATTAAGCAGAAACTTGTCTTAAGGGCTTAAATAGAAAACATCTCCGAACAATCCATGAAATGGTAAACAAAGCTGCTATTGAAAGAAAGAATGAAAAATCGACAGTGGGATTATTGTGATCCTGAGTAGGTTCATCAGCAAGGGTAGAGGAATAAAAAAAAAAGCAGATAAAAGAACTGAGTAAAATGAATTCAGTATGTCATCCCTTTCTTCCTTTGTCTTCAGTTTATACCTGGTAATGAACCCGTGGAGACTTGGAAAGATTGTTCAAGTTTCCTTTTGTTTTAGGGTGTGTGTGTGTGTGTGTGTGTGGTTTGTTTACAATTTCTAAGGGATATTTCTCAGTTTTGAAGACTAGAATTGGGGGGCAGAGGACAGAAGAAGGTACGTCCCTATTTTGAAGTCAGGAGGAGGTGGCCCCATATCAAGGAGCCTGCTTTGTCTTTATTTTGCTCTTCCAGGAGGCCAGTGGGATGGATGGTCCTGCTTTCATCAAATACGGGTTTTACAGAATCCTCCATGTCCCGCCTCTGGGAATTATGCTTTGGAAAATTAAGTGTCTGTCAAAGCAGGAGGAGGCTTGTACAGTTGTGCTCTCCTTTCTCCCTTGCTTTCGGAAAGGCTTAAGAAAAGAGCCCTTTGTTTTCTTTTCAAGGAAAGTTACACCGAAATTCTTCTGTGTGGTATTCACAGACCTCATCTGTGTAGCTCCTAGGCAGCTGCTGGTTTTGTAGGACAACGTTGAATTCCAAACCTCTACATTCAAAGCAGGGTGTTGGGAAAAGGTTCAAGACCTTTCTTTGATTTTCTCTCTCCTTCTTTTAATTTTTTTCTTATTTTACTTTCTCTCTCTCCCTCTACCGTTTTTAGTGAAAAGGGCTCTGAGCTCTCCCCCTCCTCCCATCCAGATCAGGTTTCTCCACCACATGCCATCGAAGCTTCTCGGGGTTAAGATCTGTGTCTGTCATTTCCGACATTTTCCTCTGATTTGCAGACTTTAAAATACCTTTCAGAGAACTTGTTTGGAATTTCATTTTAATGGGATTTATGAATAAATCTCCATCTTAACGCTGACTAAGCTTTAAGCATCCATTCCAGGAGAACACCATCAGACTTTTATATTTTAAAATTTAAATCGCTTGACTGTGAAGGCATAAAACATTTTTATATTTGTGTGAATGCCATGTGCTTGAACATTTCTGCTAAAGACTGGGGTTTTTTTTGTTTTTTTGTTTTTTTTTTTAATTTTGGTTGGTGTAAATAATTCTGGGCTGCAAAGGAGAAACTATTGCATCACCCCTTCCCTTGCCTCGCAGACTCCTGTGTACACATTGTGGGTTTGTTTATCTCACCTACGAGGATGGGTGATGGGTATTCTGTGGCAACTTGTTGCAACGCTGCAATTTCCTTTAAATAAAGCAGTTTACTTTCTTCCTTTGCTTTGAAACCTTAAACCTCAGAATTTTATTTTTAAATACCATAAGCCCTCCAAGTTGTGGCACTTCCTGCCTACATGGTTTCCCAGATCTGCATCGTAGAATGTAAGCAAAGATGAGAGATGGGATCATGGCCATCAACCTTAAAAAGCTACTCAGAACTAATCAGATGATGCTGGTCAAAGGGTGCAGACTTTCAGTTAGAGGAGAAGCAAGCTCTGGGGGTCTAATGGACAGCAGGTGACTACAGTTAATAATACTGTATCGTGCATTTGAAATGTGCTAGAATTTCAATGTCCTCACCAAACACCAAAAATGATAATCTTGGGAGGAAATAGATGTGTTAATTAACTTGTAATTGTTTCACAGTGTCAACATCTATCAGATCATCTTGTTGTACACTTTAAATATGGACATTTTTAATTTGTCCATTATGCTCTGATGAGACTGAGGGGGGGCCCCAACACTGGGGTTTCTCAAGCATCAACCTCTACTGTGTTCTCTGCGCCCCATGTCACTGTGCCCATCTCTCCACAGACTCATCCTACTCAGAGCCCCCTGATGTTCAGCAGCAGTTGAACCACTATCAGTCAGCCGCCCTGGCCAGAAACAATAGCCGAGTTAGCCCTGTGCCTCTTTCTGGAGCCGCTGCTGGCACTGAGCAGAAAACTGAAGCTGTTCTGCACTGCGAATTCTGTGAATTCTCCTCTGGCTACATCCAGAGCATTAGGCGTCATTATCGAGACAAGCATGGAGGAAAGAAGCTTTTCAAGTGCAAAGACTGCTCCTTTTATACAGGCTTTAAGTAAGTGGCATGAAGAACAACTGTGAGAAATGGTGGCTGCCCCTGCTCCACCCCTCACTTCATTCTTCCCTTATACTTTACTAGCTGGAGCTCAAAGAGGGCCATGCCCATGCGATGATGTGGAAGTTGGGTCGAGCCTTCATTAAAGGAGGAAGACTACTGTGGGATTTGTGACAGGGAGGAACAGTTGTATCAGAACAAACGAGTTTAAAAATCAGAGCAAATGAGCTCCCAAACAGTAGGAAATAACAAGGAGTTTTCCTGGCCTGTTGCATACAGAAGTATTTTCCCTTCAGAGAATATGCGCGCGCACACACACACACACACACACACACACACACACACGTGCACGCGCAGCCTGTTTTATATATGGTATGTATATACTTTGAAAGCAAAGTCAGGAGAGAATATGCAGCAATGCTCACCTCTCTACTCTCCTTGAGGAAACTTCTTAAGATTGTAGTGTTAAAAGAACCAGATTCAAGATTCCAGCACTGCAGACTAGACTTGAGCCATCATAGACAGACTGCTCCAATCTAGGAAAAGATAATCGACACTCACCTTTGCTCCTGTGTAGGACAGAATTGGTGAACTCAATGAAAAAAACGTTAACGCTTTCTACCATAGACTCTAAACTTCCCCTACGATTTAATCTCATCCTGCGAGATATAAGTTAGTGGTTACAGATGTAAAATGTAGAGCCTGACTGCCAAAGCACACTTTTCTCCAGAGAAAATCACGGGATCTGATAAGCAGGATTCCTTGTCCATTAAACTCTTGGTTTCATCCATTTTTGTGAGATACGTAAGGGTTTGTAAATATTGAGGATTTGGAAACAGAGATAGACAGTGACAGGACCTTGAAGCTGTTACAACTCTGAACTGAGTCTACCTACCCATCACTCATCATGACCTAAACAACTTGTACGCTTCTCCCGAGAAGACTCATGTAGGGAGTTTGTAAACCAACTAAGCTTTAAAGTAGTCCTTCTCAGCCAGGTGTTGTGGTGCATGCCTATAATCCTAGCACTTGGGAGGCAGAGTCAGGAGAATCTCCATGAGTTCACGACTAGCCTGGGCAACAAGTGAGTTCAAAACCACCAGCCTGAAGTACATAGCAAGACCCTGTCTCAAAAATCCAAAATAAAATCGAATAATAAAATAGTCCTTCTCCCAGCATGATATGAAACATTTCTGTTGGGGATTTTGTTTTTATGTCATTAATATGCAATTTCTAATTTCCAAGTGTTGAGGGACCATAGTATTTTCTAAATCAAACCCTCATCTCAGCCAACTGGCAAAATTAAAAAAAAAATTATTATTACCACCATATTTGTGTGTTTGGTTATTGGTTGGGTGACCATGGAATTTGTGGTCACGTACTTGTTCACCTATGGTGGGTTTGCTGGCAAGAGATGTGTGAAAGAAATGACCTCATGTTGAACTCACCGCCTGTCTCTTCAACCTGTCTCCTAGATCTGCTTTTACTATGCACGTGGAAGCTGGGCATTCGGCGGTTCCGGAGGAGGGTCCCAAAGATCTCCGCTGTCCTCTCTGCCTCTATCACACCAAATACAAACGCAACATGATTGACCACATCGTGCTGCACCGAGGTAACCTTCCTCCTTCTTTCCTTGGGTGCAGTGGGAGGAACGCATAGTGGTATTCCAAATACTCTCTCGAGACCACAACAGTACCACTTCGGCCTTGGTTCCTTGTTCTTCCAGGTAAGAAACCATAGTGGTAAACACAGTGTTGGCCCACAGAGTCAGAACACTTCCTTGCTGAAAAGGAATTCTTCCACCTGGAGGGAGGCAAAGGGATGGATTCTGCAGTGGACACCTCCACAGGGCACATTCTGAATCCTCTGCTCTCCACAACCGCATGTGGGGTGCACCTGAGGAAGGAATGACTGAGGAAATGTGTGGGTGAAGGCAAATGCAACATTTGAAGAGTTACTGTACATGCTTGTAAGCAGTTATTTTGAGAAAAAGCAAAATGATGACTTCCAAAGCAAAATGTGGAATTTCCCTTGAAATGGACAGAGAGAACGAATTCTTAAAAAAATAAAAGTGGGCTGATATGTAATCAAAACACATAGATTGAGCATTGAATGGAAATTCTGGTTTTGAATTTTACGCTGTTTAACCTCTTACCTGTTCCATGACATAGTGGGTAAAGAGTTGATACGCATAAATGTTGGTTCCAACTGGTCAGTAGGGATACTTCTCTTAAGTCCACTTTGGTTTTTGTTTGTGTTGAGTTTACTCTCGGCCAGTTAAAACACTGCTAAGCCTGGCGTGGTGGCTCATGCCTATAATCCCAGCATTCGGGAGGCAGAGACAGGCAGATTGTTGTGAGTTTGAGACCAGCCTGGTCTACAAAGTGAGCTCAAGGCCAGCCTGAACGGCATAGTGAGACCCTGTCTCAAAAACAGGGCTGGGGATCTAGCTCAGCGGCCTAAGCGCCTGCCTGGCAAGCACAAGGTCGTGAGTTCAATCCCCGGTGCCACAAAAAAAATAAAATAAAATAAAATAAAACACTGCTAAACATCAAGCTGCTTTTGCATTGGAAGGAAAAATGCATTTTTATAGGATCTGCTTTGTCTTGAAAAGGTTCAAGTTGCAAGGAGCTGGAGAAAGATTACTAGAATGTCTATTGCCAGTCTTGCTTTCCATTTCCATCGACCGATTTTCCCTTTCTTCTTTGTTTCTTCACTCCCTCTCTTGCTTTCTTCCTCTTCCTTCCTGTCACACTTCCTTTGCTTTTAACCTTGGATAGCTCAGCTCTTCAACATTTATCACACAGACCTCAAAAGCAGTAAGCAGCATCTGCTTTCCTGCTGAGATAGCCCTTACTGTGACATCTGGGTATTTGGAGGGCAAGGGTAAAGTACCCCATGTTGTCTCTGAGCCACTGCCTTTGTCCAGTACATTTTGTGACCTACACATGCATACTACAAATCCCATAGAAGGCTCAGCATTTAGCATCCTCGGGTTTCCCTCCTCCCTGTTGCACGCTAATGAGACGTGAGATTGTTGCTGGCTAGGATGTCTACCTGCAAGCAGGGAAAAGCAGCATAGCTACATTTAGGCAAGAATTCTTGGCCTGAGTGGTCCTGCCTGGTGTTCTGCCTCAGTCACCTGGCTTCCGGTCCCCCAGCCCATGTGTTGCAGTGGCTCTGTGCCCCGTCACAGCTCGGGTGGAGGCCAGTAGTGGTGGTGCTGCCAAGTAAGCAGAAATGATGAGTCCTCCATTTCTGCGGCTGGTTTCCTTTCCCTGCATTGAGGCCTGGTGTGCTCAGAGCTTTGATGCCTAAGAAGCCCAGTGACTTTTCTGAGCTGAGAATTCAAGAAAGAGAAACAAAAAGATTAAACACTGAGACCTTGACAAAGGGCTGTTTACACATCCAGTCACTTCATCTTCCATCACTATGAGCAACAACTGTTTTATGTGTGTAAAACTTGAGGCTGAGAAAGACTTGGGGATTTTTTATTTTGTTTTTGCATTTTCAGCGTACAGTGTTTATTTGTGGTCTACTTCATCTCATAAAAGATTTAACGTAGCTTAAGGAAATTCCTGCAGAGCTCTAGGATTAAATACAAAGGAGGAAATTAAGGCAAATGTGAAATAAAACAAAAGCAGTAAAAAGTGCAACTGAAAGTATGAAAAAGGTAGTCAAGAGCTTGGGGGCTTAAGTGGACGTATGACGGGCTGACATTTGTTAGTAGCGAGCTTCAGATTAGGCTCTGGGGTTCCCACTACCGTGAAAGTGTTGTTCAGGAAATTTTCAGAAATACCAGATACTGAAACCTGAAAGAAATTTCTACAGGAGATTCCCTGAAAAGGGTAGTAGTTGCTATCGTGTATCTTCTACTTACTGTAAATATAATACAAGTTTTATATCCCTTATCCAAAATGCTTGGGACCAGAATTATTTCCAGTTTGGGAATTTTTTCAGATTTTGAAATATCTATGTACACTTTACTAACCCAAAATGCACCAAAAACAAAACAAAACAAAAATAAAACTTGTTCAAGCATCACTTTTGGTGTTGGATCTCAGTTTCAGATGTTCACATTCGGGGTGCTCAAGAGTAAGTTCTGTAGAGCCAACAAGAGCTGGAATCACTTAACCAAGTCACCCAACTGATAAGCAGCGAAGTCCTGAGGCAGCCTGTCTTTTGATTCCATATTTAATGGCATTACTTGCCAACTGGTTGTTTACAATCTCTTCTGTTTACTTAGGGAGATAGTTTTCTAAGTATCTAAATACTGCCCTTGGGAAGGTCAGAAAACACCAACCTGATGTTAGCAGGAGCATTTGAAAATTAGTAACAACATTAAGAACAATAACAGTGAATACTGTTGGCGGAGTGTTTACTAGGTAACAGACCTTGTGTTAAGTGATTTGTACCATGTCCTACAGAATTCTCAGCAGGCCTTGTGTGGTGAATATGAAAGTTCAGAAAGGCTGAGCAATTTATGGCCTAAGGTCCAATGACCCCCAAGTAACCTAGCTAGGATCTGAACTCAGGTGTGTCTGACCCACAGCCCTTAGTTTTAATGAGAGGCACCACTTTCTCACCCTGCGGGAGGTGGTGTCACCTTGTTGGATGTTCTAGGGGCTGTGGTAGCTGGCTCTGAAGCCAGAATTATCCATGGTCCTGGAGGCCAGAGATGAGGACCACCGATCCACAGACAGCAGAGAATTCCAGCACAGCTGAATTTGCCATCTCTCCTAGCCTTGGTCCGATATTGTCAGTTCACAATGACAGCTCCACGGGAAGCTGGTCTTCCCATGTTAGGAGGCAGGATTGGATATCTGCCTTATAATTCTGCACTGGAGCTGATCTCAGAGTAACAAGATATAGTTTCTTCTACACCTGTGCACTTCCAGCTCTAAATAAACATCTTTGGTCTCTAGGATCTGCAGGATGATATCTTTCTGAGGTCTTCGTTAATGAAAATACTTGGGATGAAAGGCAAGAAAAACAACTTCTGAACTGGCCCTGAGACAGAGCTACTGCTGGCAAGAATAATTTCCATCACTTCTTGTCCAAACATATTGATACATTTAAGTAGAGAGAAAAGAGAAGAGCATCAGTTTCACTGGAAGGGAATCCGAATGAGAACTAACCAAAGATTCATGTTGGCTCTGGCAAAGGAGATGATACTGTTTGTTCATGCATTCAGCGAATGTTCATTATTTGCCTGTTCCATACTTCACTATGCTTGATCATTTGGTCACAAAGGGGTATAGAAGACCCAGGAGCTGCCTCCTTATGGAAATGAACATGTGCACAGTGTGTCCAAGACAGTGAGTGATGAGTGTCTAGGAGTTATGTTTCTGTTTGGGTAGAAAAAGGTGGTAAACAAAGGTAGCTTTTAAACTAAGCCATTCATAACAGCACAGTTAAGCAGAGAAAACTCAAGATGGGGCATATTAGTTTCCCATAGCTACCATAATAAATGACTACCAATGGGAAGTCTTAAAACAATGTATTCTCCCACAGTTCTGGGGCCGAGAAGTATGAGATCAAGGTGCTGATAGGGCTCTGATTCCCTCTGAAGGCAAGAGCAAAGAATGTTTCCTCACCTTTTCCTAACTTTGGATGGCATCCTGGGTTCCTTGGCATCCTTGACTCGTAGCTACGTTACTCTAAACTTTGTCTCCATTTTCCTGTGACTTCATTCCCTGTATGTCTCTCTGTGCCTTCTCTTTTAAGAGCACTACTAAGGGAATTTAGAACCTTCCTTAATCCAGCATAACCTCATTTTAACTAGTTATATCTGCAGTGGCCCCACATCCCATTAAAGGCACAACGCTGAAGTTTTGGGTGGATATATGAATTTGTGGGAGACACTGTTCAACCTACTACTTGGAGAGAAGTAATGATTTAACAAACCATCGAGGTCAGTGGAAGCAAGACATGTATACAGAATTGCATCACACTGTTCTGGGTGCCAGAAAAGAAGGATACTAGAAAAGTATGTTCTGGCTAAGTCAGGGAGGGCTTGGAAACTAATGTAGACATTGGACTCAGGAGACAGACAGTAAGCCAGGAAAATTTTTGAATAGATTTGCCAATGAGACATTTGTTAAATACAATTTAACAAAAGTTGAAGCAAGCAATTGGTAGACTCATACTTTTCAGGAACTATGGATTTAGGTCAGATCAACATTTGGTGAGATTGGCCATGATTTGATGAGTTTAGGAAAAAATTAGACCCTGAGATTTAAATTTCAAAGTCAATAGTAGAACTTTTGTTGGATTTTCTTTTATTTGAGCGACATTTGTTAAATCATTGTTATGTGCTAGCAGTGTGTGTGTGTGTGTGTGTGTGTGTGTGTGTGTACATATGTGTATGCATGTGGTACTGGAAATTGAATCTAGGGCCATGTACATGTTAACTAGATAACAGTGTTTTAAGCTCTTGAGGGGATATGGTCATAAAGAGGCAAACAAGGCTTGTACACTGAAGGAATTTAACTTTAGTAAGAGAAGAGAATAAACAAGAAAATAAGTAGTTTCATAAGCGTTTTTCTGTTCAGTTTATCATATTAAGAGCAAGATGCCTCACACACTGCTTCATCCATATGTACCTTGTACCCCTAATAGTGATCCTAAAAACTTGGGGTGCAGATTAACTTTTGGGATGAAACACAGTTTTGCCAAATATTTACATTGTGATTGCCCAGCCGTGTAATCCTTGCTCCTGGTCTCCAGGTGGCATGTTAACTAAATGTTTTGGTTTTGAGGTAGGTATGCAAGTGCTAACTATAGCTCAACCTAGCAGGTAGAAGTAGAGAATGGAAGTTAATCTTCCCTAATTTACCATGTCATTTTTCATTTGAGAAAAATATCTGTAGTGAGATTGCAAATCTTTTTTATTTAGTGAAATTTTATGCTCTCTACCAATCTGACCAAATGCCTTTTCCTGTTAGAAATAGAGGTGCTCTTTGTTCCCTGCTGTGTCTAGCTTGAGCATGGCAGCCTAGCTAACATCATAACTTAGTACTTACTACCAACAGCTGCTTTGCTTGTATTTATGTGTGTCTACTCATGGTTTTATTTTGGCATAATTAAAAATTAATAATGCTATTTTCTTGAGGACTTTTTTATTTAATTATTCAACCTTTGTCACTTATTTGTTAAGAGTAACAGATGGACCTTTGGTTTGGCCCAAAAAGGGACTCAGTTTCCTGGGGTGGCAATTGGTGCACCAACTTTGTCTAAGTGAAGGACCTTCCAAAGCTCTCTCAGCTTCTTTTAGACTTGGTGTGTTCTAGGGGAAAGAAACCAT